>LPNX010362759.1:30848-81977 GCA_001517045.1 Pseudotsuga menziesii | reverse complement strand
CCCCCCCCCAAAAAAAAAAAAATCGCTTTTGGACTTTTGGGGGCGTTTCTAACCCCCCCCCCCCTAAAACTCACTTTTGGACTTTTGGGGGTGGTTCTAAACCCCCCCAAAAGTGAATTTTAAAGGCGATTATAAACTCCCCTCATAGACACCTATGGGGGTGGTTCCAAATCCCCCCCAAAAAAAAATTCATTACAAACCTTTGGGGGCGGTTACAAACCCCCCTCGTAGGTACCTATGGCGGCACTTCGAAACCCCCCCTAAAACTCTTTACAAACCTTTGAGGGAGGTTATAAACCCCCCTCATAGGTACCTATGGAAGTGGTTCACCCCCCCCCAAAAAAAAACTCTTTACAAACATTTGGGGCTATCATGAACCCCCCTCATATAAACTTACAGGGGGGGGTTTGAACCCCTGTCGTTGTAAAATACAAGGGCAGTTTTGAACCCCCCTTGTAGTGACATGTGAAGTCAGTTTAGAACCCCCCTCGTAGCCATAATAAATCATAATAAAATATATTTTATTTAAAACATCAATATTGCAATATCATTAGGGCACGAAGGAATCGAACCTTCAACCTCCTGCTTGTAAAGCAGGCGCTCTACCATTGAACTAGAACCCTTTAAGAATTGGGAAAGGGGTAATATTAACACCAAGATTGCATCATTTGTAATTCTAATAAAATACTAATAATCCCAACATTGTTTATGACTCGAGAGACCTAATAAAGTAGTCTGAATGGCTGTGACCTTATTTAGATATATGCTAACCACTTCAAATTGTATGCTAACCACTTCAAATCGTATGGCTCTGACCTTCTTCAAATATATTCTAACCACTTCAAATCCTATGATGTAATCAAGATAATGTATATGTATGCTTGGAAATTCACATTTAGACTCTAAAACATATAATTATGCATCCAATTAACCTCAATTTAGCATTTAAAAAGAAGAATATTATGCCACCCAGGAAAACACTCAGTTTGCTTGATTATGATCATGCCACTGTACAACACACAAAGTAAAAACATATAAGCATGTTTTGGAGCTCTGTAGATTTGTTGAATCTATAGATTTAATATCTATTTAAGTTTTAAATAGATGTTGCAATAAATTCAAAATTATTAAACACTAAAGTCAAATAAATTAAGATAATAAATAGTAAAATAAGATTTCTTAAAAATAGATAAGAGTCAAAAAGACTCAATCAAAGAGTTTTAGAGTTTCCTGAGACACATCCAAGAGTTTCATAGTTTCATGAGGGATGTAAATAAGTCCCCTCCATGTTTTCCCATGAAGATACGAGGTTCATAGCAGGGGAAAACATGTATGCCTTCCTTTCTCTGAGATTCACCCAAAGACAAACACATAAATGTTTCTCCCACTGTTCGTCTGTCTCAAGGATGCAGGAAACATGGGAAACACATTCCCAACCCTTGGGGACATGTCCCCATGGAGCACTTCTAATATCTCAAGCGATTAGTCACAGCTCACTAATACTCTGAAAGAATCCAACTAAATTAGTAAAAAAAGGGCAAGTTCCCAAAGAATTTATGTAAAGGTCAAGCATGATTAGTTACTTGGATGCAAGATTTTATTAGAATAGTCTTAGAAAATCCAACAGACTCCATCCATTGCATGGATTTCCTACCACATGAATCAGACAATTAAAAGCTGACAACATATGAGCTAGCAGCATGAACATTAAAATAAGGAAGAAACCCAATTAAAAGAATTACATGTACCTGTGGGGTATGGACATTGATTGCATGGATCAAGATATTATATTGTCAAAACAGGGTTTTGATGATTGTAACACAATGGCCAAAACATCATAGTGGCTATTATGTAATTTTTTTTTTATAATTTATAGAATTTAGATTGAATTATACAGAAACATACTTGTACACCTTCCAATCATGCACCCATCCAACAGAAACTAAGTTGTCAATGGTGATCCAATTTATTATAAGGTGGTCAAATTGTAGATTTACTGCATTGAACATTGTGAAATTGGACCCAATATTTCAGAAAGGGTATCCACCAAAGTAATGGCAATAAATAAATCAATCCATGAAAATAGAAAAAGATAATATGAGCTCCATGTGACTTTATCAAATATATCATAAATCAGAGATTTAATATTTTCGAGCATAATTTGCAGTGAAACTATGCCTTCTCTGATTCAGGACAACTAGAAGATTTTACATCTCGAGAATCAACGATAGAAGAATACCATGGAGTGATTTCTATTTTATATAAAATAATAAGCTAAATACACATTAGCTACAAAGTACACATAGCCCAAGAGGTTAGCCCATCCAGTTCTCAGTGGTCACCAATGTATGTTATTGGGCATTTGGCTAGTCCCATGCCAGGAGGTGCCCAGTTTGAATCCCCTTGGGTGAGGAGCACTAGTCTATTCCTGCAAGCTTACTATTTATTCCATCCTTAAAAGTGGGAAAACATCCCTTGGGTTCCCTGTGTTGATGTATTTGTAACTTCGAAATGTATTCACTTGTATATTTTATATTGTATTTCATTGTACCCCGACGAAGATGTGTGTTCCTCCGATTGAGAGAGTCATTAATATAATAAAGTCATGTAAATTCATTGAGGGTAACCCTCCATTGTAAGTCGGGGTAATATTCCCCACAATTGAGTTGAGGTTAACCCTCTGTTGTAAGTCGGGGAAATAGTCCCCACAGTTGAGGGGTATTAGGGTTATTAGACTCTCCTAGTGAGGTCAGCCTTGTAAGAGTAAAAATAAAATGGAAAACAATTATAAATAGAGAGTGAGACTCTCTATTTGGAACACACACTCACTCGACTGTAGCGTGTGAGTGAGAGAAGAGGAGCTCGCACAAGTGAGAGAGAGAACAGTTGTTGGAGATCATCTTTGTGTTTTTGGGTTTTACTTTTTCTATTGGTGCTCATTCTATCTCTAAGGAAGTTTCATGGTTTTCTCCTTTATGATTTCCCCGAGGAAAACTCTTTGTGTCTCTTGTCTCTTGTGATTATTGTTGTGCATGTTATTATCTCAAATAATATCCTAGATCATATTGATTAAATGATAAAATTATAACATGTTATCAGAGCTAACCTGAGAAGAAGACACTCTGCAACTGTAGAAACTAGGGCTTCTTACTTTTTGGGTCTCCCTCCACAGATCATTAGCAAAAATAGTCTAGGATAACTCTCCATTGGAGGGCTCATCTTTCTATCGAAGCAGAATTTGATTCCAGGCATTTCCAGTTTTTGACCTGTCACTACTGCGGGAAATTAGGGATTTTCACAGAATAATAATTTTTGAGTGAGCCTAGCATAGGATTTCTCTCCTCCTCAAAATCGAAATTTAAAGGCCAAGATCAAAATTTTTGGTTGGGTAAAACTCTGGGAAAGTCAAACCCTAATTTGACCCCGGACTAGAAAACCCTAAAAGACTAAAACTAGTCATTTTGGTGCATTCGCTATATCTCAAGATTGGAAAAAGGCTCAGGAGCATAAAATTTTAAAGGCCAAATATACATTCATGATGTACCCTGGGTAAAAGTTTCAGCCTCAGATTCACTATATTATGGAAGATATGATTCCTCCAAATCAGGGTTCCAGCCTCTCCCTGGATTCATCCCTAAACAGGACACATAAGGAAAAATTGCTATATCTCGGGATATGAAGGTCCAAATTCAATTTTTCAAGATTTTATAGATAGGGTACATATTTTAATTTCTATGGTAACATTTTCAGACCTTGAAGGTGAAACAGTGACACGTGGCAATCTGTACAAGTTCACTATGTTGAACAGTCCTCAACTAAGTCACCTCGGGAAAAATATCATAAGTCTCAATTGGTGAAACCAATTCTGCTCAAACCTATGGTGTTGGAAAGAGGAGAGATGAGGTGACCTCAGTGTGAATTTTTAGACATAGAGGAGCATTAATTTCGGGGATACTACAGAAACAATATCAAGCATTTATACAGAATAAACTGGAAAACTAGGGCTTCCTGTTTCGATAGCTTCCCTCCACTGTTTTCAGAAAAGGAGTACATAGGATAGCTCACCTTGAAGAGGCCCATATTTCTATCCAATCTGAAGTTTTAAATTCCAAGTTTTGAAAATTAGAGTTTCTCTGACAAACCCTAGATCAACCAGTTCCGGAACCAGGACGGACAGCTCAAATCGTAAGAAAGGTCTAGGGGCCAGAGGGAGATAAGGCTAAGGCTAGAGCCAGGAGAATCATTGCAGATTCTATTAAATATGATCTCATCCCTCATGTGACACCAAAAGGAATTGTTTGATTCTATGGTGAATCAATTGAATAATAATAAGATATTGTTATATCCACCTTGAATGGCCTCCCAGAATCATGGGACTCATTCATTCGAGGAATGTGTGATAGAAGGAAGTGATTACCTTCACCAGACTCTAGGAAGAGTGCACACAAGAAGAAGCTCAACTCATAATAAAAGAAAATAATATGGGATCAACTGAAGATCTAGCTCTCACAATTCAAAGAAGATCCCTTGAGCGATGAGGAATATGAAGGACTCAATTCTTGAAGAACCTCTTATCCATCTTAGCATTTGGATAAGAAATGATGATGTCATGAATGAAGAAGATGATGAAGTTGAAGGCTCAAGAAGGATTCTACCCATGAAATGAATAAAGATAAGTATGCAATTGTCATTTCATGATATTATTTGGTTATGCATTTGTCTATATTTAGTTGATGTGTTATGCATGATAGAATGTTTGCATTAATGACAGTATACTACTAATATGTGTGTGATGGGTAAGTAGCCCATGGTGCTACACAACTATCCATTTCTACTTATCTAGAATGAAACCTCTTTGCTGACATATTGGATTAGTGCACAATCTCAATGATGCCATGGTAGAGATGGAAGGCATCTAGAAAGTTTCCATAAGATATGGATGAATGTTGTATGGGCTAAAATAGTTACATGATTATATATTTATGCATAAAGAATTTTCCATTATGAATATGCCTTATGAAATGTTTCTAACCATACAACTGGCGCATTTGAATTGTAGGAAAGATCGTGTACAATCGCCTACAAGAAAAGAAGGATGAGACTTGTTTCGAAGAACAAGTGACGACAGTTTGAGAAATAATCCAAGATGAAGAATAATATGACAATACTTTCAAAGAAAGAAGAGGTCTCAGACACAATGCAGTTATGTGACACTGTTGAGTGACATCATTGATGCAGAACCTTCCAGCTATGAAGAAATGGCCAAGAAGAAAGGGAAGGAGTGAACCAGTTCAAGAAGAATGATGTCTAGGATGCAGTATCGAGACTTGAAGGGAAGTCCGTAGTATCTTCCATATGGATCTACAAGATCCATCATGCAATAGATGGAAACATTGTGGGATACAAGGAAATATTCATAGCACGAGGCTTCTCACAGAAAGAAGGAATAGACTACAAAGAGACATTTGAAGCCACTAGGAGTTAAGGCACATGACAGGCAGATTGATGTGTGCAAGTTAAAGAAGGCCTTGTATGAGCTCAGAAGGCACCCATGGGATAACACATACATGAGGAGCTTAAAGATCGCCTAGAGTGATGAAGATCTTAACCTTTGCTACAAGGTTAAAGATGAAATCCTATAGAGTATGACAAGCTCACATATGGGTGCGAGAAGAACTTTTGAAAAGGATCAAGATAGAGGATCTTGGTATCCAGTGACCCTAGATGGATACATAGAATATTAGTAGAAAAGGAAGCTACTTGTCACTCCAGTACAAAATGTTTCAATGCATAAAGTAAGAAAGGCAGAGGGAGAATGATGCTTCGCTTCAAAGGGAGTGACTGCAGAAGATCCTGAGGTTCGACATGGTATGACAGGATGGACAGATTACTGATGGCTCTAGGCTTTACTAAGAGTAAATCGGATTCCAACCTTTTCTTCAAGGTTGAAGGTGGAAGACCAGTGATTCTCCTGTTATATTTCGATGACCTATTACTAAATGAGAAAAGAGGAACTCCTTAAAGTTGTAAGAAGGAGATTTGCTGCCGAGTTTGAGATGAAAGACTTGGGTATGATGCACTACTTTCTAGGCATGGAGGTGTGGTAGAATGCAGATGGAATCTCCCTGGGACAAGGGAAGTATGTAGTAGAGATCCTGAATAGGTTAAGGATGATGGAATGCAAGGCCATGACCACACCTATGGCATCGAACCTGAAGCTATTGAGTGATGCTTCATCAGAGTCGGTTGATTATACGATGTATCATCAAATGATTGGGTCATTGATGTACATGACGAACATGAGACCAGATATTTTCTTTGTTGTGAACACATTGACCCAGTTCCTGACAAATCCGAGACATGTTTGCCTGATTGCTGCAAAGCATATTCTAAAGTACCTGAAGGGTACAGTTGACTATGGGCTCAAATATGAAGTGAATCATAAGATTAACCTGGAGGGTTATGTTGACTCAGATTGGGAAGACAGTGCCATTGATAGGAAGAGAAATTCGGGGGGTTTCTTTAGTATGGGATTAGGTGTGATATATTGGTTTAGCAGGAAGCAGTCCTTTGTGTCACTGAGTACAGCTGAATCAGAGTGTGTCGCATCATGTTCGGCTAGTTATGAGGCAGTGTGGCTAAGGAAGCTACTATCTAATTTGTTTGATCTCCAGTTGGATTGTGACAACCAAAGTTGTGTAAATTTTTCATAGAACCTGGTGTTCCATGACAAGTCGAATCACATTGAGAGCAAATATCACTATATCAGGCATATGGTGCAGAGAGGAGCAATGAATCTCCATTATGTTGCGACGGATGAGTAGATAGCTGATGTGTTGACTAAGCCGTTAGCCAGAGTGAAGTTTGAGTACTTCCAAGAGAATCTTGGTGTTCATCAGATCAAGGTTCCTTCCAAGGGGAAGTGATGAGTCTGGAATCCTTTCTAACATGGTGGCAGGATTGGTTCCTCCCATGGTCAGATGTAAGTGTTGTGCCTTTCTGACATGGTGGTAGGATTGGTTCCTCCCATGGTCAGATGTAAGTGTTGTGCCTTTCTCACATGGTGGCATGATTGGATCCTCCCATGGTCAGATGCAAGTGTTGTGCCTTTCTGACATGGTGGCAGGATTGGCTCCTCCCATGGTCAGATGTAAGTGTTTTACCTTTCTGACATGGTGGAAGGATTGGTTCCTCCCATGGTCATATGTAAGTGTTGTGCCTTTCTAACATGGTGGTAGGATGTTAGATTATCATCAATTAGATGGTTTTATCTTAGGATCTTGTCTAAGAGAATAACATGCACAACAATCAATCACAAGAGACAATAGACACAAATATTTTCCTTGGGGAAACCATAAAGGAGAAAACCCTACAACTTCCTCAGATATAGAATGAGCACCAATGGCAGCAGTAAAACCTAAAGACACAAAGATGATCTCCAATAGTTGTTCTCTCTCTCACTTGTGTGAGCTCCTCCTCTCTCACCTATGCGCTATAGCTGGGTGAGCGTGTGTCTCAAATAGAGAGGCTCACTCTCTATTTATACTAGTTTCTGACTTGACAATTACTTACCAGGGCCGACTTCTCTATGAGAGTCTAACAGCCCTAGTGCCCTGAAACTGTCGGGACTTTGCCCCCCAATCAACTAGGAGGGTTAACCTATATGACTTTACATGACTTGATTACATTAATGATTCTCCCAATAGGAACATTAAGGACCAATGAAATACAATATATGAAATATACAAGTGAATACATTCAAAAGTTACAAATACATCAACACTCCCTCTTAACTAGGAAGGTATTCTCTAGACACAATTCATCAGCACAAGTATTCGTCACTGGATCAAATCTAGATCATCATCAAAGATGGATCATCACTAGATCATCGTCATCATCACTACTTCCTCTATCTCAATCAAATGGTGCTATCTCTCAATTATTCTTGTCATAGGAAGTTCTACAGAGATAGCCCTTTTTCATGTTGGTTGTAGGCCTAGCCTCCATGTAGGTCTTCATCTTCTTTAGTGCTTATATCCAAACATGGGAGGCCCATCCTACCACCATGTTGAAAAGGCCCACGCAACACTTATATCTAACCATGGGAGGAACACATCCAGCATCCATGTCAGAATGGAATACCCAGCAATCACATCTAACCATGGGAGGCCCAACCTGCCACCATGTCAGAAAGGCCCAACACTCACATCTCACCATGGGAGTCCCAGCCTACCATCAGGTCAGAAATGCTCGTAGAACACTTATATCTGACCATAGGAGGCCTAGCCTGCCACCATGTCAGAAAGGCCCAGCACTCACATCTGACCATGGGAGTCCCATCCTGCCACCATGTCAGAAAGGCCCATCCAGCACTTATATCTGACCATGCGAGGCCCATACTACCACCATGTCAGAAAGTCCCAACATTCACATCTAACAATGGGAGGCCCAGCCTTCCACCATGTCAGAAAGGCTCGGCACTTATATCTGACCATGGGAAGCCCAGCCTGCCACCATGTCAGAAAGGCTCTGCACTTATATCTGACCATGGGAGTCCTAGCCTTCCACCATGACAGAAAGGCTCTACACTTACATCTGATCATGGGAGGCCCACCCTACCACCATGCCAGAAAGGCTCTGCACTTACATCTGATAATGAGAGGCCTAGCCTGCCACCATGTAAGAAAGGCTCTGTAGTTACAACTGACCATGGGAGGCTCAGCCTGCCACCATGTCAAAAAGGCACATGAACTCATCACTTCCCCTTGGAAGAATCCTCAATCTAGAGAACACCAAGCTTCTCCCTAAAGTACTCAAACTTCACTCTGGACAATGGCTTGGTCAACACATCAGCTATATGCTCGTTCGTCGCAACATACTGGAGCTTCACTGCTCCTCTTTGCACCATATCCTTGATATAGTGATATTTGATCTCGATATGCTTCGACTTGTCATGGAACACCAGGTTATCTGGAAACTTCACACAACTCTGGTTGTCACAATATATACAAGTAGCATCCAACTGGAGATCAAACAAATTAGATAGCAGTTTCCTCAGCCACACTACCTCACAACAAGCTGCGACATACTCTGCTTCAGCCATACTCAGTGCCATGTAGGATTGCTTCCTGTTAAACCAAGAGATCACACCTAATCCCATACTGAAGCAGCGCCCCGAAGTGCTCTTCCTATCAATGGCATTGTCTGCCCAATCTAAATCAACATAACCCTCCAGGTTAATATTCTTATTCGCCTCATACTTGAGCCCATAATCAATTGTACCCTTCAGGTACCTCAGAATATGCTTTACAACAATCAGGTGAACATGTCTTGAATCTGTTAGGAACTGGCTCAATGTGTTCATAGAAAAGAAAATATCTGGTCTTGTATTCATCAGGTACATCAAGGACCCAATCATCTAACGATACATCATAGCATCAACCAACTCTGATGAAGCATCACTCAATAGATTCAGGTTTGATGCCATAGGTGTGGTTATGGCCTTGCAATCCATCATAACATACCTCTTCAGGATCTCTATTGCATACTTCCCTTGTCCAAGGGAGCTTCCATCTGCACTTTGCCACACCTCCATGCCTAGAAAGTAATGCATCATACCCAAGTCCTTCATCTCGAACTCAGCAGCAAGTCTCCTTATTGTATCTTTAATGAGTTCCTATTTTCCTATCAAGAACAGGCCATCGACATATAACAGGAGCATCACTAGTATTCCTCCTTCAATCTTGAAGTAAAGGTCGAAATCCACTTTACTCTTAGTAAAGCCTAGAACCATCAGTAAGTTGTCCATCCTGTCGTATCATGTCGAACCTGAGGATCTTCTGAAGTCACTCCCTCTGAAGTGGAGCATCATTCTCCCTCTCCCTTTCATACTCTATCGATTAAAACATTCTGTATTGGAGTGACAAGTAGCTTCCTCTACTACTAATATTCTATGTATCCATCTAGGGTCACTAGATACCAAGATCCTCTATCTTAAACCTTTTCAAAAGTTATTCTCGCACCCATTTGTGAGCTTGTCATCCTCTATAGGCTTTCATCTTCAACCATGTAGCAAAGGTTTACATCTTCATCACTCTAGGTGATCTTCAAGCTCCTCATTTATGTGTTATCCCATGGGCACCTTCTGAGCTTGTACAAGGCCTTCTTTAATTTGCGCACATGAGTCTGCCTGTAATGTGTCTCAACTCCTAGTGGCTACAAATGTCTCTTCGTAGTCTATGCCTTATTTCTGTGAGAAGCCTTGTGCTACGAATCTTGCCTCATATCCCACGATGTTGTCATCTACTACATGCTGGATCTTGTAGATCCATATGGAATATACTACGGACTTCCCTTCAGGTCTCAATACCGCATCCTAGACATCATTCTTCTTGAACTGGTACACTCCTTCCCTTTTTTCTTGGTTATTTCTTCATAGATGGAAGGTTCTGCATCAATGATGACGCTCAACAGTGTCACATAACTGCACTGTGTCTGAGACCTCTTTCTTTCTTTGAAAGTATCGTCATATTATTATTCATCTTGGATTATTTCTCGAATTGTTGTCACTTGTTCTTCGGAACATGTCTCATCCTTCTTTTCTTGTAGGCGATTGTACGCAATATTTCCTACAAGTCAAATGCATTAGTTGTATGGTTAGAAACATTTCATAAGACATATTCATAATGAAAAAGTCTTATGCATAAAGATATAATCATGCAAATATTTTATCCAATACAACATTCATCCATATCTCACGGAAACTTTCTAGATGACTTCCATCTCTACCATGACATCATTGAGATTGTGCACTAATCCAATATGTCAGCAAAGAGGTTTCATTCTAGATAAGTAGCAATGGAGAGTTGTATAGCAGCATGGGCTACTTACCCATAACATGCATAGTAGTAGTAGTATACTGTCATTAATGCAAACATTCTATCATGCATAACACATCAACTAAATATAAACAAATGCATAACAAAATAATTATATGAAATGAGAATTGAATACTTATCTTTATTCATTTCATGGGTAGACTCCTTCTTGATCCTTCAGCTTCATCATCTTCTTCATTCGTAACAACATCATTTATTATCCAAATGCTAAGATGGATAAGAGCTTCTTCAAGAATTGAGTCCTTCATATTCCTCATCGCTTGAGGGATCTTCTTTGAATCATGAGAGCTAGATCTTCAGTTTCTCACATCTTCTTTTCTCTTATTATGATTCAAGATTCTTCTTGTGTGTGCTCTTCCTAGAGTCTATTGAAGGTAATCACTTCCTTCTGACACACATTCGTCAAATGAATGAATCCCATGATCCTGGGAGGCCATTCAAGGTGGTTATAACAATATTTTATTCTTCTTCGATTGCTTCATCATAGCATTGAACACTTCCTTTTGGTGTCTTCAAGGATGACACATGAGGGATGAGATGATCTTTAATAGAATCTACAATGATTCTCTTGACTCTAGCCTTAGCCTCGTCTCCCTCTGGCTCTTATAACTTCTTTACTGAAATACTGATCTAAGTCAATTTCTTCAAGGATCACGAAGTTCCTATATTTCTTCCTATTTATATTCTTTCCTTCAAATAGATTGGTCAAGGAATCAAACATCTCTTTAGGTGTCTTTATGGAAGACACTTGTGGTATCAAGTGATCCTCTTGGCCTTGACCAAGTTCTTCTTGTGTAAGGCTTGAGCCTCATCTCCCTCTGGAACTGGAACCTCACCACTTATGTAGGTGTCCAATTCATTTTCTTCAAGAACAAATGAAAAATTATACTTCCATGTTCGAAAGTTTTCAACTTCACCAAGCTTGGAATCAAGCTGATGTGATAGATCATTTTGAAATGATAACCTCAAATGTAAATAGCAAAAGATTAGATCTTACCGATTTGAGGTGTCCGTCCTGGTTCCAGATTTGGCTGATCTAGGGTTTGTTAGAGAAACCCTAATTTTCAAAACTTGGAATATTTCTGATCTAATTGGATATAAATATGGTCCTATTCAAGTCGAGTTGTCCAATGTACTCATTTTATGAAAACAATGGAGGGAATCTCCCGAAATAGGAAGCTCTAGTTTTCTAATTTCTTCTGTAGAAATGTCTGAAGTTGTTTCTGTAGTATCTCTGAAAGTACTACTCCCCTATGTCTGAAATTTCAAATTAAAATATCCTCATCTTTCCTCTTTTCAAAACCACAGGTTTGAGCAGAATTGGTTTCACCAATTGGGACTTATGAGAGGTTTCCCAAGGTGCCTTATTTCAGGACTGTTCAGGATAGTGAACTTGTACGGATTGCCATGTGTCACTATTTCATTATCAGGGTCTGAAACTTTTACCACATAAAGTAAATTCTGTTCCCTATCTAGAACATCTTGTGAAGTTTAATGTTTACCTTCGTAGCTTGAGATATAGAAATTCTCCCTAGGTGTCCTGTTTAGGGATCAATCCTGGAAGAGGCTGGAACCCTAATTTGGAGGAATCATATCTCCCAGAATATAGTGAATATGAGGCTTAAATTTTTATACATTGTTCAAAAAAAAAATTCTTTGGCCTGTAAAAATTTCTACTTCTGAACCTTCTCCAATCTCGAGATAGAGTGAATGTACAAAAACTACCAAGTTTAGTATTTTAGGGTTTTTTCAGGTCCGAGGTCAAATTAGGCTTTTACTTTCCCGGAGTTTTACCCAACCAAAAATTTTGACCTTGGTCTCTAAATTTATATTTTGAGGAGGAGAGAAATCCTATGCTGGGATCACTCAAAAATTCCACTTCTGTGAAAAGCCCTAATTGTCGTTGCAGTGGTAGGTCAAAAACTGAAAATGTCCAGAATCAAATTCTGCTTCAACAAAAAGATGTGCCCTTCAATGGAGAGTTATCCTAGCCTCCTTTTGTTGATGATATGTGGAGAGAGACCCAAAAATTAAGAAGCCCTAGCTTCTGCAGCTGCACAGTGTCTTCTTCTCAGGTTAGCTCTGATACCATGTTAGATTTTTATCAATTAGACAGTATTATCTTAGGATCTTATCTGAGAGAATAACATGCACATCAATCAATCATAAGAGACAATAGACACAAAGATTTTCCTTTAGGAAACCATAAAGGAGAAAACCCCACAACTTTCTCAGAGATAGAATGAGCACCAATGGCAGCAGTAAAACCCATAGACAGAAAGATGATCTCCAATAGTTGTTGTCTCTCTCACTTATGTGAGCTCCTCCTCTCTCACCTATGCACTATATCTAGGTGAGTGTGTGTCTCAAATAGAGAGGCTCACTCTCTATTTATACTAGTTTCCAACTTGACAATTACTTGCTAGGGCCGACTTCTCTAGGAGAGTCTAATAACCCTAGTGCCCCGAAACTGTGGGGACTTTTCCCCTCGATCAACTAGGAGGGTTAACCTATATGACTTTACATGACTTGATTACATTAATTATTCTCCTGATAGGAACATCAAGGACCAATGAAATACAATATATGAAATATACAAGTGAATACATTTCAAAGTTACAAATACATCAACACAGGATTGGTTCCTCCCATGGTCAGATGTAAGTGTTGTGCCTTTCTAACATGGTGGCAGGATTGGTTCCTTGCATGGTCAGATGTAAGTGATTTTCCTTTTTGACATGGTGGCAGGATTGGTTCCTCCCATGGTCAGATGTAAGTATTGTTCCTTTCTAACATGGTGGTGGGATTGGTTCCTCCCATCGTCAGGTGTAAGTGTTGTGCCTTTTTTACATGGTGGAAGGATTGGTTCCTCCCATGGTCATATGTAAGTGCTATGCCTTTCTGACATGGTGGAAGGATTGGTTCTTCCCATGGTCATATGTAAGTGTTGTTCCTTTCTAACATGGTCGCAATATTGGTTCCTCCCATGGTTAGATGTAAGTGCTGTGCCTTTCTGACATGGTGGTGGGATTGGTTCCTCCCATGGTCAGATATAAGTGATGAATATGTGAAGACCTACATGGAGGATAGGCCTACATCCATTAACATTGGCTCTATAGAACTTCCTATGACGAGTAGAATTGAGATATAGCACCATTTGCTCGAAGCGGGAGTAGTGATGATGATGATAATCCAGCTTTGATGATGATCCAGTGATGAAGTCTTGTGTTAATGAACTGTGTCAAGAGAATACCTTCCTAGTTAAGAGGGAGTGTTGATGTATTTGTAACTTCGGAATGTATTCACTTGTATATTTTATATTGTTTTTCATTGTACCTCGATGAAGATGTTTGTTCCTCCGATCGGGAGAGTCATTATTATAATAAATTCATGTAAAGTCATTGAGGGTAACCCTCCATTGTAAGTTAGGGAAATAGTCCCCACAATTGATTTGAGGTTAACCCTCCATTGTAATCCGGGGCAATAGTCCCCACAATTGAGGGGTATTAGGGTTATTAGACGCTCCTAGTAAGGTCGGCCCTATAAGAGTAAAATTCAAGTGGAAAACAAGTATAAATAGAGAGTGAGACTCTCTATTTGGAGCACACACTCACTCAACTGTAGCGCATGAGTGAGAGAAGAGGAGCTCGCACAAGTGAGAGAGAGAATAGATGTTGGAGATCATCTTTGTGTTTTTGGGTTTTGTGTTTGCTATTGGTGCTCATTCTATCTCTGAGGAAGTTATGGGGTTTTCTAATTTATGGTTTCCCCGAGGAAAACTCTTTGTGTTTCTTGTGATTATTGATGTGCATGTTATTCTCTTAGATAAGATCCTAGATCATATTGATTAAATGATAAAAATCTAACACCCTTAAAGGATTTCCTTGGAGAAAAAAAGGTATAAATTACACTAAATGTTTCAAATAATACAGCTATATCATAACCAGCATAGATCCATCTTAACTTCAGGTCTATTATGAACCAATAGGGATCCAAATACTAAAATGCAAATCTCTCTTTGGTTAAAATATCTGAAGTTAATATGGATCTACGTTGGTGTGCTTACACACACACATGTCATATGCCTTCGAATAAAAATTGCTTTAAATTCCTCTTCTTTCAATATGTGATATGTCATAAGATCTTATTAATGATCTTCATTGATTTGGAATATTATTTCTGAAAGAGGTAGCAATTACTAATGGATATAATGCATCGTCTCAAGATTGGAAGTCACCAGAAGCATTGAACCTTCAAGGAGAAAATGTAGAGGACATAATTAAATGGTCTAAAAATAAAGAAACAGGTGAGTATACAACCAAACTGGGATAATCATCAAGGGTGGAGGAATTGAAGTCAAAAGAAATAGTTTGGTGGTGTAAAATTGTTAGGAATTTGGAAAGTCCTCCCAAATAAAAACAGACCCTTAGCAAGCTACTATCCCCAATTTAACCAAAACATCCCAATAATCAAGAACAAAACCTAATCTAACTCAAGCCTCTAACCCAACCAATTAACAATATCAAAACAAAAATTCCTCACACATAAACAAACAAAAAGAACAAAAGCTTGAAACAATATTTCAACAAAAAAGGACAGAATTTGAGCAAGAGGAAAATGAGATCTATCATCCAAAGGGATCCTGCTTTGGCCTCTAAATTAATGCAAGTCATCATGCAGAATAGGTGGTAGAGTTTCACCTAGATCCTAATATTGTAGAGTGGTTCAGAAAAAACACATTATGGATATTAGAATTTGAGTGTAATCATGTAGCCTTTCGATATTTTGTTGTGCTAAGTCAATCCAAGATAATCAATTCCAGAGAGAATAGGTAAATCCCATGGCCAACAAGAGACCATTAGGTAGTAGAGAATGGAAGGGGATACTGTGCATCTTGTTGAAGACGCTAGATTGGTCTTTTGATATAATATCCACATCCATATGTAAGAGTTTTCAAGTTCAAACTAAAAAGACATTGACAAATAAGTTAATGCAGGGAAAATTACCCAATGTATAGGATTCGCATAAGTCACTATGAATGCAGAAATGATCCACATGCAAGATATTCATTCTTCACTCTAATCCTTGACAATTTTCATCATTAATTTTCCAAAAGTAAAAAAAGCATAGTAAGCAAAAATAAAATGAGCTGCTTGTTTACCATACCAGAAAATAACATATATCAAGCTTACCTCACCAACAAGGATATTTTGCACAGTCAATAGCATGACATAATGATCTACCAATACTTTCCTTCATCCTTGACAGCGTCTCTAGCATTCCTTCAAAAGTGTCTCTGGCAATTGTTGCTTTTGTATCCCCACTAAGTGTCCCTCCAAACGATTTTCGCTCTAAGCTTATTTTACCTTCTTCATTTGATTCTAGATCCATCATATTTGGCAGACCCCACTACTGTACATTAACTCTGGGACTTCTTGATTCTGTATTGGCAATGGCATCCTTTGTATCCTCATTTTCCTCACCATCTAAGTGAAGTTGGAGTGGTGAACTGTGATCTGAGATACTCCCTCGGATTGGTGAAGGACTGGAAATAAACGAAATAGAATTCTCAGTTTCTTCAATTGAAACAGAATGTGGAAAAGCTGCAGAACGTGCTTGTTCTCACTTAGCTTATGTAGCTTCTATAAGATGCTTCATATATGAAGATGGGGTAGCAATGTCAGAATCATTTGACATAGTTCTAAATTTTACTTCTTTTGCAACATCATACCTATAACATATGCCAAAATAATAAGAACAAAGGAAGGAAAATATGAACATTAATAAGTGGGCATCTAAATATAACAACAAAAGGCAGAAAAATGTAATTTGAAATGCAACTGAATTAATATAAGACTTACACTTGTCTAATATTGTTTTCTTTTTCTAAATGCAACTCTATAGATAGTGACACACCATCCAATTTCATTGCTACTGTACTATTTATCTTCACCTTAAATTTTGATGAACATGTCACCTTTTATAATGAAGGTTCAGTGCCAGATTTTATAGGGGAAACTTGCTCATGCTTGCAAACAGACAACTGCTTAGCTAATTTCCCTTGGTTAAAATTCTCTGAGGCAGACTGCCCATGATCTTTCTTATGGCCTCTGTTATTTTTCTTTGATGGGGTCACACAAGATTTATTCACCCTAATTCCCTTTGACTTGTATTCATATTGATTAGCCTCACCTTTTTGTGCAAAATAATCCTTAATAGGAGCTGTGCTGATTGAATTGACTTGTCTTGAAGCTAAATTTAAAACATCTTTCTTCTTTGGAGAAGGCAGCACTGGTGCAGTCATGCTCTATAGCTTTTTTCCTTCCATTTTTGGAAGAGGAGACTCTATTTCAGATTCATCATAGGAAGAGAAGACTCTATTTGAGAGTCATCATAGGAAGAGGAGACTTTGTTTGAGAGTCATCAGGCTGACTTAAATCAGATTCAGGAATGGAATTTTCTACATAATGATTCTCAACTTACTGCACATTTTCCAATGTATCAAAAGGACCGTGTCCTTGACATAAAATATCCTCAAATCCAGTTGTGGATCCAAGATATTCCATCCATCCAGTATATTCTTATGAACCGGATCCATTCCATCATGTATCTTCTTATGGACCAAATTCATTCCAATCAGTATCTTCATTTAAAGAAAGCCCATATGCAACTTTTCCTTCCAACGGAGAGGGCTCATTTGCATTTTCACATATATACCATATTTTGTGTGTTTCTTTGTTTGGTATCCAACACACCAAGTATACCTTTAATGACCATCACATTTATACTTTGAATTTCAAATCCAAAATATAACTCTACCAAATTTATTCCAAATTTTCCTCCTTTTGTCCTAAACTGTAAAATAAATGAAGAACATTTCAATAGCTCTCAGATGATACCATAAACACGGGAAAATTTTTATGCAATATATATTTATCATACAAAAGCTAAGATATAGAATCATGAAAGTAAGAGGCATAATTTCAGTTTTATTTGTCTGTGGCAAAGTCAATGATTCTGGAAGCACAGATTGAACCTAAAAAAATCAAGTAATAGAAGGACATTTCACGGTGTCTAAATATTTATTCTAGTTCTCTGGGACAATGTTTTCTCAAGAAGGAAAAAGGGATTATGTTGACAAATTAATGATTATAAAAAAAAACATAAGTTAAAAACATTTGTGCATAGAGGATAGTAGATACAATCAATGTTTTTAGATTCTCTCATGTACTGGAAACCACCCAGAGAAGGTCCAAGTGAAACTGACATTTGTGTAACTCTAAAGGGAAACCCAGGAAAGACAGGATGTGTAGGGTACTATAGAGGTAATACTATAGCTATATTTGTGGAGATTATTGGCAAGGGTACAATCAACAAAGCATAAATGAATGCCTAGATAAAACCCTATCTCAAACTTAGGATAATGAATATTGAGGTGGAAGGAGACTAAAATTATTATCAATTTGATGCAGGGTTCTTTTGTAGCTTCAGATTGGAATTTATATCCCAAAACATGGTGGTTGATTGGTTAGCCAAATATGCCACCTATTGAAGAGGCGATTAATTGGAAATACAGGCTAACACTAGTCACCGAGGATAATTTTAAATTGTTTCCAAATGGTCAATGGGTTCTTGATTCAATGGTAAAGCAAAAGTGTTTCATAGTCACACCAAGGTTCAAATTCCCCAAAGACACATTCACCCCTTATGAACCATCTCTCACCTATGGAAGCAGGCCATCTCATATCGCTTGCTTAATCAGGTCATTCCTTGCAGATGGGGTCGAATGCATGTTTTGAGAAACTATGGTGGAAGAAATACCCCCTAGTGATGGCAATGATCCAAGGTGGTTGTCTGCATGGAAAACCAACTATAGTTGATTGTAATATTCTTGAATGGGGAAGGAAACACTTGCCATAGTTGTAATTCAGAAGCATAATCAAACAAGTTTTACAAATAATGGATGTTGTCTGATTTGGTAAATTTTAACAATGCCATTTAAAAACATTTCCAAAGGGTCTTCACATCTTTTAGTCAAATATTGAATATGGAGGAAGGGCACCATCAACCCAGCATGCATGAACAACAATTGCTTATATCTGGAAAGATAAAAGCCAACAATTCTTCTATGTCAAGAAAGATGGAAGGCTCATCTTCTCTGGAGCTTATTATCTTTACAATTTACATTCCTTCTAAATTCCCTCCCTCTGATTTTCTAGATCTGCTCCCTAAATTCTAATTCATTGAGGATGAAAAAACATCAGACTGCAGCACAAATGAGAGTATGTCAGTAGACTGGAATAGTGACATTCCTGACAAGTAGTAAAAAGTACTTCCTAACCTTGGAAAAATAACACACCAAAAGAATCAATGGTACACCTACTTCCATCATGTAGGAGGCTCGAAGCTCATATGAAGAGATCATGAAGCTGAGAGAGAAAAGTATCAAAGAGAGGGGATATTCCTTATGAGGCTCAAGCCCGAAATACTCAAGAGAAATAAACTATATAATATCAAGGCACTCTTGGGGAGATATTTTTCTTCATTATGAACAAACACAACCCATTTAACAAAAGGACATTTTGAAGAGTATCATACATATTTAGATATCATTGATAATCATGTTGCAAATAATTTGGATTCAAGTTGCACATTCTTTAGACAAGTATAAGTCACTAATCATAAGAAATGAAGCTAAGGTTTGGCCAAAAATTCCAGTTATTAATCTTATCATTTCTCAAACACTTCAATATTGTAGACGTTGGTCTTTATGAGAGTAACCTCATGCCAACAAATCGTCTAGGGAAGCAGGAGGTAACATAGTATAACAAGTCCATTACCTATACACCAGAGAAATGGTATTACCGTGTTTGGCTATGAAGAACCATTGACATATGAATCATACTGCCATGCTTCTAGTGAATCTCACAGTGAATGGATGTCTCTCTTTGTAAAGTTGTAAACCATGTGGAAAAAAAATTTAAAGAAAAAAATGAGGCTCTACTAAATATGCATCCAAAAGTAAAGCATGTTGAAAATATCTAAGGCATCAACATTTTAACTGGGAGAAACATGGTGAAAGAAACAAAAAATGACGAAGAAGACCATGGCCAAAAGCAAGCGAAAGTATAGAATGGATTTTCCTAAATACATGGTGCTGATAGCTAACAAAAAATTTCTTGGCAAATATTACACTCCTTTGACACTTCCCAAGGGAAAAAACAGCAACCATCGGAGAAATGGAAATCTGCTAGGAGAGTTATACAGATATCTGTCAAGTAGGAAGATCTTCATTACCCTCATGAATATCATCTCCATCAATGATGTAAAAGGTTTGTCACATGCTTGATTTGATAGACTATCTGTTGTTTGATTTATCTCCCTCATCACATGATGGAATGATATATCATGGAAGGAATTATTCAATTTGATTTCTCTAGTCATTGTTCCACAAAGGTTCAAATTATTATCTATTAAAGATCCATCCAACCAAGAGAATATTAGTTTTGAATCACCCATAATCTGCATATGCCAGACTCGCCTATCCAATGCTAGCAACATTAAAATAGTGATCACCTGAATCTCTACTTCATTATTAGCCTTAACCTTCAATCCATATTCAAAATGTATCCAACTAGAACCCAACGGTTGCAACATACCTCAGGTTCTACTAATAAAAGAATTTCCTTATGAGGCCCCATCAAAGAACCCAAAAGGATTTGACTTTCCAATTTCCAAATCTTACACTACCCTTTGATTTCTCTTTTTTGTCTGACCATATGCCTTGTAAGACCCTTGGATCTTGTATAAAACCATCTTTGGAGAGAATACCTTATCCTGAAAAAGAGAGGTTCTGAACTAACCAAATAGAGAAGACATGAAGTAATTGATAATCCTTTCTAATTTCTTCACCCTCCATCTAGCTTGTCAATCCCTCTTTATACGAAGCAGTATATCCCATCTTTCCTTCCCTCTAGTAAGTGGCCTCCCTAATTCTAGAAGTATATATGCAACCACTACATAAGGGTTTTGGGAAAGCATTTATCACTAAACTCAAGCTCTAGTTTGACTTTAAAGTTTAGAATAGACTTGGTTTTGTTGAAGCCTTATTTTATCTCGTATATGGGTTGGAAGTATTCTAGAAGTAATTAATGTGGAGGTTGCAACCTAATCTTGAAAATTCCGTTTGTCTGCATTCAGGTGGTATATAGTCACAAGAATATTTATATGCCATTTGTCCCCTTGATGTGTTGGAGGACAAATGGCTGACATGATAAATTAGTGTTGGCAATAGGAGTACATAATGGAAAAGTAGATGTCCATGTTGATTCAAAATAGAATTTACCTCTCAATGACTATTCACAAGGAACATAGCATGTTAGGAATCTCTTTTGCACCAGTTAAGGCACACTTCTATTCAATCTCATTAGTTCTTCACCTTTATTACATGAAAAATAAGTTGTTTCTAGACTTTCCATTAGCTTGTAGCTCTTTTCAGGAGATTCTGATATATTTTCTTTTTGCATGGAATGTTGACACAAAGAATTAAGTCTTGGGTATGGAAAATGAAATTGGTATTATTTGCAGGCAGTGTGATGATCCATGTGTGTCATTTTTTGCTTGTTTGAGGAATAAACATTAGTGTGGATTCTGAGGTGCTTAGAGTTTCTTTTCCAAGTCTTCCCTTCTTATATTGGTCGTTTCCTGCTTCATTTTCACCCCCAATAATAAAATTACATCCCATTTTTTTAGACTAGGTGTGTGGTAGGATGTTCCTATCTTAAGCTTTATACCTCTAGACAAGTTTTCTCTAACACTGTTTTTTTTCTCTCTATTATATCCAAACTTTATAGTTGAATGCTTACACAATATCAAAGTTGATCCTGTATTTGTTTTCCTAATTAATAAACCATAATCTCTAATAAGTGAACTTCCAACATATTCCCTCTAAATCAGATCAAGTGAAGAAGATTGTACTAACTACCAACCCCACTTTGTTATGTTTTAATTGATTAGTTTTATATGGTGAGTACTGGTGGAAATAGTCAGCAAGTTTACAGGGGATAGAATAATTCTGTTGTGAAGGACCTTTCGTATTACAGCAAACAAAGTCACTATATATTTTGTGTATCCTTTCAACTTTAGAAACATTATTGGAGACAACCATGATTTCTACGAAATTGAATTCTAGAAGCCCATGTTAACATGTTATAACTAAGTCTCACCAGTTGTACAATTCTAAATCATGTAGAGTTCATTATCACCATCTGTAGTATTAAGAATATATTTGATAAGTTTCCCCTGTGAATCCAGAGGCAAACCTATGTCAAAGCATCTTCTTTGAATGAAATACTTTGTTATATCCCTTGATTTGCAGATAATGGTTCTTCGACATGATTCAGTATTGTAATTGCAAGAGGAACTTCACAAACATTTATAGATTCTCTACCAACTGTAAAAGGACAAGCAAGCATACATTTACCAGAATCCCAACAACTATTTAATGGGTCAAAGATAATCACCTGTATCTTCTATTGAGCAATCATAGAGTTAAATTATGTTACATATAACTTGATTTTAGCTATGTTACCGGATCCACCACCCCAGTGTGTAGGATCTCCACGGATCTAATACATATCCAGATCGAATCCACCATGGAAACGTATCCCCTACAGAAGGAAACATATCCTGGTCCCATGAAACATATCATATGAAAAATAATAAAAAATCCTGAAATTTTCAAACAGATCCTGTGAAAAATCAAACAATTCCTGAAATTTTCAAATGGATCCTGTAACTTCTAGTGCTTCTATGACCCATTGATCCCCCAAAAAAAATATGTTTTAATGAAAAACTTAAAAAACCCTAAACATCTAATGGCTAAAAGTGTAAACCCCATTCTTTCTCAAGGTATGATGTATCCTTATGTCAAGATATTCTCTTGAACTCTGATATATCAATATCAAGGTCTGCTCTCAATGTTTTTATTTGATATATCTTTATGGTCAAGGTCTGATGTAAAGGGTTGATCTATCTTTGTGTACTATGTTGTTTCTCACTTCACCTACATTGTTCTGTAGTCTTGACATAGCGTTCAAGAAAACCATGGTTTTCCATGCTGATATGTGGATGTGGCTCGCAAAAACACAATTATGACCTGCTTCAAGTTCATGTTTAAATGGTTTTTAAAATTATCAATATCACAACTTATCAAATTATCAGTTATGGTACATGAACTCTATTTTTTGGTAATAAATTATAGTTCTACTCTTGTGTTTCCTAAATAGTTTTGTTTCTTCATTCTATTTTTCTATTTATTATAAAAATAATTTGTATATTTGTTTGTACTTGTTGTTCCCCGTCGTATCCGCATCCCGAGTTTTAAAAAATCTAGTGAATCCACTTCTGGATCCGAATCAGTATATGTATCTTGGTAACTTAGCTATATATATCTAGTAGCAACATAATACAAGGTTCATCAAGTGGTTGCAGGTCTTGGAGAATGAATGGCAAGCTAAGATGGATAGGAATGAGGCAAATAAAGGGCTCATAAACTACTGAGAAATAAATTATTATAGGCAGAGGCAGAGAGACTCATAATTTAAAGCAAAGGCTTAATAACTTGAAGGATACAAGTTGATTTTGAATATTGAAACATAGACTACCTAAAGGAAACCTTTGAAAGAGATGATTGGGCCAACTTCATGAGAATGAAGAAATGGGAAGATTTCTTTAACTTACACTTCCGACCTTTAATTGGGATGGAAATGCCAACACATCAAATAGAACATACAAAGGGAAAAAAAGGGACTGACAAGTTCCCTTCACTATTTTGATTGAGTTATCAATATCTACCTTTGCTCCTAAAACAGAAAATCGTTAATTTCAAGTTTTGTTTTTGTAACTTCTTTGAACTTCTAGGTTCTCAATTTTGCTAGTGAAGGAATCCTATTAGTATTTGCTGGTATTTGTAATCTGTACTTTTATGTCAATAAAATTTCATTTTACCAAAAAGAAAAAATCAACAAATTTGGAGGTAGTCAATGTTTCAGATTATTACCACTTACAAGATACCTAAAATTGAGAAATACAAGACTCAAGTCCCTTTGAAATCTAAAATTGGGTTAAGTTGAATAAATAAAATGAAAAATACAGTTGAAGCCAAAAACATGGCCTCTTCATGAACTTCTTAAACTCCTACTTTGATAGGAAGCACAATAAGAGGATGTACTGGAGTTAACCTGGTGGGTCCACATGAACCACACAGAGGGAAAGGGTAACCACTAAGGGGTGCACAAATGTTGAAATTGGCATATAAGATGCTTTCATGAAGACCTCCAATAGAGTACAGTAATAGTTCACATTTCTAAAGATAATAGTTACAAATTTACAATTGTATGGTCGAATATTAGCATCCCCATATAATTGTATAGTGGAATACCATCATCCCCATACATATCTATGGGTATATTCATGGGTGATGTCCCTTCATTGTGACTATTTGTGATGTATTATTCTAATTTCTAAGAAATTGTAAGTTATATATGGTATATTTAATCAAGTACATATATTGTATTTTGTAATTGTAAAAACATGAGAAGAGAAAATGCCAACAACGATGTATACATATGAGAGAACCAATATCACTACATGTGTGAGCACCAATCTCACACAAGGAAATAACCTTCATCTCCCCTTACTCTACCCAATAAAATCAACTCATTGCTGGATATAAATAAGCAGGGCATCCTGATCAAAACCTCTAATATTTAGCTTCAGTAAAGGGAATTCACATTCTACCATCCACCTAGCTACACATGTTAAACTGATAATATTTATGTTGAACACAAATATCTAACATGAACATAGAAGACCTTCAATTACACTCTGTTACTAGATTCTTAGGTGTTAGGGGATGGATCTGACATAAATTTGGATCCAGATCCACCAAGATCTGCTTCAAAAATTTACGATTCACCAATAGCAGCACAGTACTCGCAATCCAATGGAAATTGCATAGATTGGAGGAAGGTGAACAACCACAATACCATGCCACTTTCCATATTTATGATGAAATCGAATATCTAACATGAACGGAGAAGACCTGCAATTGCATTGTGTTACTATATTCTTAGGCCCTAGGGGATGGATCTGACACATATTTGGGTCTAGATCCATCACGATCTGCATCGAAAATTTAGCGATTCACCAACACCAGCACACTGCTCACAATCCAATGGAAATTGCATAGATTAGCGGAAGGTGAAAAACCACAATGCCCCACCAAATATGCCTGATACAAAGTGATAAATCACCAAATTTAAAAGTGCTCTCAGGGATGTTGAATGGCTTTGAGCACTACAAGTGTCCACATGAAAAATGATCATGCACCAAGAGATGTGAAAAACAATTAGACAATGCATCGATTCAATTTATTGTTCTTTCCAAACAAGGATTGTCCTCCATGAATCCTCTGCATATATTTCAGAAGTTGCAAATGCATAAATGATCTATGAAGGGCCTGCTAAATTAGTTTCATTTGTATTTTTCACCAAGTGCTCCAACCAAGGGTTTGATAGCAAGTCTTTTATGTGTCCAAATGCTTATTTGAAAAGGAAAGTCAATGATTTAAGGATTGGCACATTCAGTTCATAGCACCCAGCATTAAATCATCGATGTGCAAAGAGATGTATCAGTCTTCGCAAAATCAAGGCAATTATGGACATTTTCATGACATTAATATGCTAGAAATTGTACAAGGAGGGGGATTTATTCAGAATTCCAAAATCAATATTTTTTCCATTATCATCCAAATTTCAGGAACTCCTGGCAGTAGAAGCTTTGTCTTATTGACAAAATTTGTCAAAAAAGTAAATTTTGATGCGCTGGAGACTAGTTTTGTATCGGTCGTGTTTCCTACTTTAACGAAATATTTTCCTCGTGTTTTTCTTTCATAGTTTTAACAAATTGCTACGACATCATCTAGTAGTGAATTGATGCAAATGGAACGCTACAGGCCCAGAATTTCTAAAGATGTAGTTTTTGGGAAGGTAAGGCTCATAGGTGTAATGGGAAGACATAAGGCTGGAGAACGTTGGACACTTAAAAATTTTGATATTGGGAAGCCCTTGGGAAGAGGAACAATTGGCAATGTGTATCTTTCAAAAGAGAAGAAGAGTAATTATGTGGTGGATCTGAATGTACTATTCAATAATTAGCTCCAATAATCCCAGGTAGAACACTCGCTGAGACGGGAGATCGAAATCCAGAGTCACCTGAGACATCCTAATGTACTTCGCTTGTATGGATACTTTTTTTATCAGAACTGTATCTATCTCATTCTTGAATATGATCCAAGACGTGAGATGTACAAAGAGTTACAAAGTTGTAAGTGCCTCAATGAAAAACGAGTAGCTACTTACATTGCATCATTGGCAAGGGATTTACTCTTCTGTCATGAAAAGCATGTCATACACCCAGACATCAAGCTAGAGAATTTGCTGATTGGTTTTAAGGGCGAACTGAAAATTGCAGATTTTGGATGGTCTATGCATACCTCTAGTAAGGCGTACTATGTGTGGAACCTTGGATTAATTTCCCCCAGAAATGGTTGAAAAAAAGGAACATGATACTGGAGTTGGCATTTGGAGCTTTGGAATTATTTTTGGTTCAAATGGAAATAATACCCAGCTCATCATCAATGAGGAAGGGAGATAAAGCAATGAGTAGATAATGAACGATTGTCCCCAAGTAGGGATTTAAGTAGTAGTTACTCGACCAGGTGGGGTTACCAGGCAGGGGGTGTGGGTAGGCCATGCTTTCATTTTCCCCTGATAAACACGAGTTTTATATAAGAAAATATACATCTTATAATATTTTTCAAATTGACCAGAACCGAGCACCCAACAATGACAACAAATCAATGGATGAGAGCTGAACAAAACTGCACAAACTTTCTATTGCTTCCTCTATTGAAGGATGTTCACTATGTCCTTCAATCATATTTATAAAGAAAGGAATTACAATGATGATAAATTGTCAAAGGATGGGGCTAATATGGTTGTTGATCAGTGTAATGTTCTGGAGGCTAGAGGGGGACAGGTTGTTGAATATTACCATCCACCTTTCCATGAATTTCTTCCACTTTAGTGTTGAAATGTTGAAATATTGTAACTTCGAAGAATATTCTATATGTATCTTTTGTGGTTCCCAATGGTCCTACCGGGAGAACCACTTGTATTATATTTGTACCTCAATGCTTCTAATTGGAAGAACTAATAAGAGTCATGAGGTAGTCCCCTCTAATTGTAAAGGTGGGTCATTAGCACCCCAGTGTGGTTACTTGAGCCTACATGTGTAGCTCGAGCCTACATGATTAACTCGAGCCTACATGTTGGATGAGTTCATTAAAGTGAACAGATGAATATAAATAGAGGTTTGGTGCTCCTCATTTTGAACACACACATTCTCACTTCTGTAGCGCATTAGTGGAGAAGAGAAGTAGCTGGAGAAGGAGGAGGATCAGGCTTTGATCTCCTTGCTGGTTTTATCTTTTATCTTTTTGGGGCATATATATTGAGGAATATTTTGTTGGGTTTTTCCCTTTAGGGTTTTCCCAGGATAAATCTTTGTGTTCCTTTTATATGGTTGTGCTTGTCTATCTTTCAGTGATCCTGTTTATATGCTTTTGTTATGAAAATGTAATGAAATACTGATGTCTTAGCTAAGCATATGAAAAATTCAACATGGTATCAGAGCCACCCTGAAAGAAGGCATTGTGCAGCTACAAAATCTAGGGCTTCATACTTTTTGGTTCTCTCTCCACAATCGATCAGCAAAAAAAGGCTAGGATGACTCTCCATTGAAGGGCGCATCTTTCTGTCGAAGCGGAATTCGATTCCGAGCATTTTCAGTTTTTCAGTGCAGGAAATTAGGGCTTCTTGCAAAAGAAGAATTTTTGAGTGATCCCAGCATAGGATTTCTCTCCTCATCAAGATCGAATTTTAGAGACCTGGATCAAGATTTTTGTTTGGGTGAAACTCTGGGAAAGTCAAACCCTAGTTTGACCCCGAGCTAGAAAAACCCTAAATACTAAAACTGCTAAGTTTTGGTACATTCGCTATATCCTAATATTGGAGAAGGTTCAAGAGATGAAAATTTTAGATACTGAAGATAAAATCCTTATGTACACTGTATCCCAAATTCAGCCTCATATTCGCTATATTCAGGGATATATGATCCCTCCAAGTTAGGGTTCCAGCCTCTTCCAGAATTCATCCCTAAACAGGACACTTGGGGAGAATTGAAATATCTTGGGCTATAGAGGTACAAATGGATTTCTTGAAGATTTTCTAGAAATGGAATGGAATTTACTTCTCATGGTCCAAACTTTAGACTTATAATATGAAACAGTGACACATGTCAATCCGTACAACTTCACTATTCAAAACAGTTATGTAACAAGGCACCTTGGGAAAATGATCATAAATCCCAATTGGTGAAACCAATTCTGATGAAACCTATGGTGTTGGATCAGGGACATGTGAGGTTACCTCAGTGAGAAATTGCAGACATATAGGAATATTAATTTCGAATATATCATAGAAACAGTGACAGGAATTTATGTAAAATAAATTGGAAAACTAGGGCTTCCTGTTCCGGGAGCTTCCCTCCACTGTTTTCAGAAAAGGAGTACTTTGGACAGCTCTATTTGAAGAGATCTATATTTATATCCAATAAGATCTGAAATATTCCAAGTTTTTAAATTTAGGTTTTCTGTGGAAAACCCTAGATCAGCCAGCTCCGGAACCAGGACGGACACCTCAAATCGGTAAGATATAATCCTTTGTTATTTGCATTTGAGGTTCTCATTTCAAAGTGATATATCACATCAGCTTGATGATAATCTTGGTGAAGTTGACAACTTCCAAGCATGGAAGCATTTGATCTCTCTGAAGAAAATGAATTGGACACCTTCATGAGTAGAGAGGTTCTAGTTCCAGAAGGAGATGAGGCTCAAAGCCTTACACAAGAAGAACTTGATCAAGGCCAAGAAGATCATTGTTGATTCAATCACGGATCAAATTGTACCACAAGTGTCTTCCCTAAAGACACCAAAGATGTTTGATTCCTTGATCAAGATATTTTAATATAAGAACATTAATCAGAAGATGGATTTGAGAAAACAGTTGAAGAATGTGAAGATCTAGAATGCAGAACATCTTGAAGCGGTAGAAGAAGAATTGGAGAATGCAGAAGTGGTGATAGCCACCTTGAATTGTCTCCCAGGATCATAGAATTCATTCATTCAAGGAATGTGTGCCAGAAGGAAGTAATTACTTTCAACAAAATCTGGGAAGAAAAAGAATATTGACTCATAAGAAGAGAAGAAGAAGTTGGGAGCAATTGAAGATCAAGCTCTCACCATTCAAAGAAGATCCCTCAAGAAATGAGTAATGTGAAGAACTCAATTCTTGAAGAACCTCTTATCCATCTTATCATTTGGATAAGAAATGATGATGTCATGAATGAAGAAGATGATGAAGTAGAAGGATCAAGAAGGAGTCTACCCACGAAACGAATAAAAGATAAGTATTCAATTGTCATTGCATGATATTGTTTTGTTATGCATTTGATTATATTTAGTTGATGTATTATGCATGATAGATTATTTGCATTAATGATTGTATAATACTAATATGCTTGTGATGGGTAAGTAGCTCATGGTGCCATACAACTCTCCATTGCTACTTATCAAACCTCTTTGCTGACATATTGGATTAGTGCACAATCTCAATGATGTCATGGTAAAGATGGAAGACATCTAGAAAGTTTCCGTGAGACATGGATGAATGTTGTATTGGCTAAACAATTGTATGATGCATAATAATTTGTCATTATGCATATGTTTTATAGTTCTAACCATGTAACTGGTGCATTTGAATTGTAGGAAAGGTCATGTACAACCTCCCACAAGAAAAGAAGGATGAGACTTGTTCCGAAGAACAAGTGATGACAATTCAAGATTCACTCCAATGAACATGAATCTGAAGCTCCCAGGGTTAGAGACACCATGACGGAAGAAATAGCTTCAGAGAGTGGTAGATCCACCTCGAAGGATTAATACCACCATAGGTATGAGAGATAACTCAAGATGAAGAAAAGAATGCTATGAAAGAAGCTATGATCAAAGAATAACAGTTGATCATGGGGAATGATGTATATGATATGATTTTGAGACATAAAGGGAAGTACATAGTATCTTCTATATGGATCTACAAGAACAAGTGTACAAAGCAAAGTTCGTGAGTTGCCTTTGAAAGAATAGACTATGACATGACATACTCTATCGACAAGTATATGTCAAGCATAGAACCACCTATACAGAATGAAGAGGGAAGATGATACTCCACTTCAGGGGGAGTGACTACAGAAGATATCTGAGTTCAACATGGTACAACATGATGGACAGCTTCCTGATGGATCGAGACTTTACCAAGAGTAAAGTGGGTTCCAACCTTCAAGATTGAATGCATAAGACTAGGATATGTTGATGACCTGTCAAGATGAACTCATGAAAGATGTTATGATGAAAGAATACTAGAATGATGTTTGGGATATAATACTCAAACCAGAAAGAAAGAATGTGGTATCTTCCAAATGGATCAGTAAGACAAAATATGCTACTGATAGAAGTAAGGAAAGACTTCTGGCTTCTCTCAGAAAGAGGGAATTAATTCTGAAGAGACACTTACTCCAAGAAGCAAGGTATACTTTCTTCAGAACTATCATGGTAGTTTCTTCTATGATGAAGTAAAGACAAGCCTTCCTTAATGGTATGATTGAGGAAGAGTTTTACATCGAATAGTCACAAGGATTTGAAGTTGAAGACAGATGGACTCACGTATGCAAGTTGAAGAAGGCCCTCTATGACCTGAAGCAAGCTCCCAGAGCTTGGTATGGAAGAATAGATAGTTTCCTGACGAGCATGGGATTTTCCAAGAGTAAAGTCGATCCTAACCTTTATCTCAAGGTTGTAGAAGATGAACCTGTCATCCTATTATTATATGTGGATGACCTATTTCTGACAGGGAATTAGAAACAAATTGTAGAATGCAATAAGAAGTCCGCTGAAGAATTTAGACCTTGGTCTAATACTTTATTTCCTAGGTCCGGAAATATGAAGGAATCTTTCTCAATCAGGGAAAGTATGCAGTGCAAAGTTTGAAAAGATTTGATATGTTGGAATGCAAAGTCATGGCCACACCCATGGACTCCAACCTGAAGCTGTTAGCTAATGACTCATCAGAGTTAGTGTATGTGACTCATTACAGACAGATCATTGGGTCATTAATGTACTTAACAAATTCCAAACCAGACATTTGTTTTGCTGTGAACACCTTAATTCAATATCTTGTTCAACCAAAACGGGTTCACCTAGTAACCGTAAAACATGTGATGAGATATCTAAAAGGGACTATAGACTTTGGTCTATAGTATGATGGTAGCCATGAGTATAGATTGTATGGCTACACAGATGCAAATTGGGCTGGAAGTATCTCAGACAGGAAAAGAACATTAGGTAGATGCTTTTGTTTGGGGTCTGCTATGAGTTCATGGTTTAGCAGGAAACAGTCCAGTGTTTCTTGTAGCACGGCTGAAGCAAAATACATAGCAGATTGCTCTGCTAAGTTGTGAAGTCATATGGAATCGGAAGCTGATATCAGGTCTCTTTGACCTGAAGATGGATACTACAATGATTCTATGTGATAACCAGATTTGTGATGACAGAGAACCCTGTGTTCCGATTGTAACACATAAAAATTTGGTATTTCCACATACTAAATATATAGATGATGTTTCAGTATTTACATACTGTAGATGCAGATGATGATGATTCCATATTTCTATACTGAATATAGAGATGATGATGCTTTCAGTATTTTTATACTGAAGACATAGATGATGATGCTTTCATTATTCACATACTGGAGGTACATATGGTGATAGTTTAGTATTCACATACTGAAGATGTAGATGATGATCGTTTGAATGATGATGTACTGATGAAGCCTCTGTCTCGGGTAAAGTTCAAACACTTTCGAGACAATCTTGGTGTTGTTAGAAAAGACCTTCCTTGAAAGGGGGAGTAGTGATGTTGCAGTGGGATTGTATCATCCCTGGGCACTTTCCCTAAAGTGATCTGGAGACCTCGGTCCTCGAGAATGAAGAGGGATTGTATCATCCCGGGACATCTGTCCAAAATAGATCCAGTGACTTCGGTCTTCGTGAATGTGGTGGGATTGCATCATCCCTGAAATTCGGTTCAAAATGTATCCGGAGGTCTTGGCCCCCGTGAATGTGGTGGGATTGCATCATCCCTGAAATTCAGTTCAAAATGTATCCGGAGGTCTCGGCCCCCGTGAATGTGGTAAGATTGCATCATCCCTGAACTTCGGTTCAAAATGTGTCCGGAGGTCTCAGCCCCCGTGAATGTGGTAGGATTGCATCATCCCTGAACTTCGGTTCAAAATGTATCCGGAGGTCTCGGCCCCCATGAAAGTGGTGGATTGCATCATCCCTGAACTTCGGTTCAAAATGTATCCGGAGGTCTCGGCCCCCATGAAAGTGGTGGATTGCATCATCCCTGAACCTCGGTTCAAAATGTATCTGGAGATCTCGGTCCTTGTGAATGTGGTAGGATTGTATCATCCTTAAACTTCGGTTCAGAACGGATCCGGTGACTTCGGTACTCGAGAACGTGTGTTGATACCATAATTCCTAGAGGAAGGATTGTCTGAGTTCCACATCTGTGTTGATCCTGTAATTCCGAAAGGAAGGATCGTTAGTAACTCCGTAAAGACCTAAATCCTATAATTTTGAAAGGAAGGATCATTGAATTGATCCCGTAATTCCAATAGGAAGGATTGTCTGAGTTCCACAGATGTGTTGATCCCGTAATTCAAATAGGAAGGATTATCTGAGTTCCACATCTGTGTTGATCCCATAATTCTGAAAGGAAGGATCGTTAGTAACTCCGTAAAGACCTAAATCCCATAATTCCGAAAGGAAGGATCATTGAATTGATCCCGTAATTCCAATAGGAAGGATTGTCTGAGTTCCACAAATGCGTTGATCCCGTAATTCCAATAGGAAGTATTGTCTGAGTTCCACAAATGTGTTGATCCCGTAATTCCGAAAGGAAGGATCATTAGTAACTTCGTAAAGACCTAAATCCTGTAATTCCAAAAAGAAGGATTGTTAGTAACTCCATAAAGACCTAAATCCCGTAATTCCAAAAGGAAGGATCATTGGTAACTCCGTAAAGACCTAAATCCCGTAATTCCGAAAGGAAGGATCATGTTGATGTTTTCATGATGTTGATGTTTTGATGATAATGATGTTTTCATGATGATGATGTTTTTGTGATGATGATGACGTACTGATCGAAAGATCAGTGTATGATGATGATGATGTACTAATCGAAAGATCAGAGTATGATGATGATTACGATGTACTGATCAAAAGATCAGAGTGTGATGATGATGATGTACTGATCGAAAGATCAGAGTATGATGATGATGATGTACTGATCAGAGTATGATGATGATGATGTACTGATCGAAAGATCAGAGTATGATGATGATAACGTACTGATCAAATGATCAGTATGTGATGATAATGACAAACTGATCAAAAGATTAGAATATCATGATGATGATGATGTTCAAGAATTGAAGTATGATTATGGTGTTGATCATGATGTTACCGATCAGGTTGCTGATCGAAAGAAAAAAATGCTGAAGAATTTGTTGCTGATCGAAAGATCAAAGTACTGAAGATGTTGCTGATCGAAATGTTGAAGATGTTGTTGCTGATCGAAAGATCAAAGTGCTGAAGATGTTTCTGATCGAAATGTTTAAGATGTTGTTGCTGATCGAAAGATCAAAGTGCTGAAGATGTTGCTGATCAAAATACTGAAGATATTGTTGCTGATCGAAAGGTCAAAACACTAAAGATGTTACTGATCGAAAGGTCAAAGTGTTGAAGATGGTGTTGCTGATCAAAAGGTCAAAGTGTTGAAGATGTTGCTGATCAAAAGGTCAAAAGATGTTGATGCTGATCAAAGAGTTGCTGTCATTGAAAATTGAAGACGAAGACTATATGATGTTGAAAATCTTCCAATGATTTATAGATGTGTTACCCTGATGATGTTGATGATGTCCTCTCCTACTATTGTTGTTGTTGTTGTAGAATACCCTTCTCATTAAGGGGGAGTGTTGAAATATTGTAACTTCGAAGAATATTCTATATGTATCTTTTGTGGTCCCCGATGGTCCTACTGGGAGAACCACTTGTATTATCTTTGTACCCCAATGCTTCTAATCGGAAGAACTAATAAGAGTCATGAGGTAGTCCCCTCTAATTGTAAAGGTGGGTCATTAGCACCCTAGTGTGGTTACTCGAGCCTACATGATTAACTCGAGCCTACATGTCGGATGAGTTAATTAAAGTGAACGGATGAATATAAATAGAGGTGTGGTGCTCCTCATTTGGAACACACACATTCTCACTTCTGTAGTGCATTAGTGGAGAAGAGAAGTAGCTGGAGAAGGAGGAGGATCAGGCTTTGATCTCCTTGCTGGTTTTATCTTTTATCTTTTTGGGGCATCTATATTGAGGAAGATTTTGCTGGGTTTTTTCCTTTAGGGTTTTCCCAGGATAAATCTTGTGTTCCTTTTGTATGGTTGTATTTGTATATCTTTCAGTGATCTTGTTTATATGCTTTTTTTATGAAAATGTAATGAAATACTGATGTCTTCGCTAAGCATATGAAAAATTCAACATTTAGCCCCTAATATTGTTGACTAAAATTTTTTAATGTTTTGATGCTAGTATAAATGTATTTTTTTGTTTTAAAAAATACAGGGTTTGTCCCCTGAAGAAGTGTGTGGATTATTGTAATTTTGATATTTTGGGCTTATAGAGTACCCTGAGTAGAAACTATGTGTCTCTTATGTGGGAAGAGAGTTTTTAGCTTTCTTATGTAACATTGAGATAAACTACAATATGGTGAAGGTATGACACTCTTTATGGAGTCATGTAACATTCCACACAACTATATGTAATGCTTCTGAAGCATCTGAAAAATGTAATTTTTTTGTTTAAATAAAATTACAATTTTTTTTCTACAAAATAAGTCCTAGTTTTCAGTCATGATATATAGTCCAATATCATAAACGTATAATTTCAAGAACAAGGCATGACAACAAGTATGAAAACATTGCACAAGTTATATGGGCATCTTGTATTCAAAATCACCAGATCAAGAGCGAAGCAAGCACATCGCTTGCAACAAGTACAATCAAGCACTGAGAAAATTCCCAAGTCATAAAATGTGTGTTAAACTAATATGTGTCAATCACTTCACTTGAGAGCATTCACATTAATTATTCAATGTATTTAACATTATCAATCAGTTGATTGCGCTCTCCCATATGATTAAGGTCCTCAATTCCAAAAGGAAAAGACTTACATATTGGAGAGCAAAGCAGGCACACTGCTTACAGCAAGCATAATCAGGCACTGGGAAAATTAAAAGTCAGAAAATGTGTGTTAAACTAATATGTATTCAATCACTTCACTTGAGAGAATTCATATAAACAATTCATTGTATTTAATGTTATCAATCATTGATTCCACTCTTCAAGGTGATTAGAGTCCTCAATTCCAAAAGGCTAAGACTTGCATATTGATACTATGTGGGGAGCATGCAAAGAAAATCAGTGATTTCATTGTGAAATTTTACATATTTACCAAGTATTTTCCCCAATCATACTCTTCATCATGCCAATTCAATTCTTAAGTCAAGTCATATGACTTTGATTTAAGAATTTCCACATGAATTAAACCATATTAAGAGGGTGTTGATACCACTCTATTACTACACAAGCAAGGTAGTTTTCTGCTACCAACAAGTCACTCCCAAGTCCCAACTATAACTAGAATTTTAAAATTAAATACGAATCTCAAATAGCAGTTTCATTGGGAGAAAAACAAGAACAATAGTGAACATCAAAATGAATAATGCAAACAAAAGTATGTCATGCAACCAAAAAATAACATCATTTCTTCTTAGCCCATAGAGATAGTAATATAATAAAAGACAGATGATATACCTTTGAATCACAGACACCAATTTTGATATCATCTCGAGCTACTTATTTTGACCAAGAGCCACAACGGGTTGATCAATCTACCTACAGAACTATGCATATATTTTGTTCCAGTTGATGGACTGGCAATGTTCAATGGTGTCATTAAATTAGTAATACTACTAGGTGATGCACCTCCACTTGCAGTGAGCAGCTCAAGAAGAGAGTTAGGTCTATGCATGCCAAATGACACTGAAGGTTCGACATCTTCATTCTGTGAATCAAGCTTACTTGAATTCAATCCAGTAACTGAGGTGGACACAATTTCCAGTGCTATTGATTCCGATTCCTACCTATGTTTCCCAAGTGCTACATGTGCTGTCATTTTCTTATATGATGGTCTGAAAAAACCAGTAAGCACGGCTGCAGATGTGAGAGATTGTGACAATTCACCTGATTTTGACAACGGTAATGATTGTGAAGCACCTATGACATATTTTTCTGGATTTGACTCAAAATATGTACCAATTTTGTATTTTGTAAAGGGTTGTCCCCTTTTTTAACCTTTCGACCTAGTTGAACAACACTGTGCCATTGAAAAGGTAGTTTCTCATCTTGTTGTGGGGAAACGCACAAAGATGGAATTTGTTGTTGATCTTGCTGCTTAGGTTGCAAATCATTATCCATTTTCATTGAATGTTGAAACATAGGCACCAATTCTGAAATTGGGTCGACATGCTTATTTTGACTAACAATTGCATCATGTTGATCTACCTTAGCTACCAAACTAGGCATATGTGTTGTTCCAGTGGAAGGACTATTAATGTTCAAAGGTGTTACTGAATTTGTAATACTTCCAGTTAATGAAACTCTACTTGGAATGGGACCCACAAGAAGAGAGTTTTCTCTATGATGGCCATACGACATTGAAGGTTGGACCCGTTCATTCTGCAAACCAAGCTGACTTGAATTGATTACAGTCAATGAGGTAGAAAGAGTTTCCAGACATGGTCATTTCTGCCTCTGTTTCCTAACTACTGCAGAGGATGTCATGGTATATGATGGTCCAAGAGAAGCAGTAGACACAGTTGTATATGTGAGAGGTTGTGATAGTTCCCCTAATTTTGACAAGGGTGTTGACTGCAAAGCACCTCTAACCTCTGCTTTTTGGAATTCCCTTGAACTTTTTACCAATTTTATATTTTGGAAAAGGTCATTCCTTTTTTTACCCTTTCGACCTAATTGTCCTTTTATGCCTTAAGCTTCATGACCACCTAAAACCCTTAAGGTTATGGGCATGCTTTAGGCCATTCTAGGCATGCGTTGTCCTTTTCATCCCTTTAATCTTCATTCTAGGCATGCTTTGACCTTATTCTGTCATTCAATCAACATTCTAGGCATTATTTCATCTTCAAAGTTCAAATTACCCTTATTCTCCATGCTTGGCAGATTTAGGGGGGTAAATGAAAGTAATTTTGAACTAATTCTGAGCAAGTATGAGGTACTTTTCTTAATTCTAGGCACAAACATCCCTATTTAATAGTCAAAAAGGGGATGGAAGAACCCTAATTCAGTATGTCAGGATAAAACATCCCTAATTCATGCAATAAGGGATGAGATCCGAAAAGCACGTAATCCAATAAGGGAGGAATTCAACATAATTCTAGAAATTTGTTGTAATATTCCAAGGAAAAGTGATTTCTAGCTTTTGAGGAACATTATGAATGTATATTTTATGGATTCCCAAGCATCATTCATATCAAATCGAGGTCACAACTTGCCCCAACTCACACTTCTCCCTTTATAGAATCTCTTGAAAATCCATATAACCTTTTCATACCCTTATCTATGTTTCTAGACACTTCTAGAACTAGTACGCACCAGTCCAAATGTTTCCTCCAACTTAGGACTGTATTCAATCTCTATCAAGTGTAATTGATTTGGATATCCATAAACCCATTCTCATATTATATTCGATCTTTCTCAACTGTACTCAAGCACTCTCAAGGGTGTTCGAGTTTAGTATGCATTAACACACTCCCAAAATTTTATTTAAGCTTTATTTGTATTCAATCTCTCTTAAATGTACTCGAGTTGGGTATACATAAACCCAATCTCTATTGTATTTTGACCAAGCTTGAACCTATACTGAGTTGTATCTCTATAAAAAATCACTCTCCTATTTGTATTTCATCATTCTCAATGGTTTCCTGCTCAACCTAAGAGAAGATGTTGAAATGATGGTGCAATCTTCACGTATGAGAATGGTTGACCTCACTTTGTCATCATTAATATTGTGTATTAGTGATTTTCTATGATTTTTCTTGAAGCTTACCTAGTCACTATGTGGTTAATACCAACATATCCATTATGGAAGCCTGCAACCCCTCTTGGGGAGGGTGTCGTGCACACGAATCCTTTGTAACATCTTCTTGAGCAATTTCTCTCCTATACAAGTGACTCCTTTTTTTAGCCTATGGGTGCCATATCTAGAATTTCGCTCTCTCTCCCAGTGTTATCTATTGCTCAAGGGTTTTCTCTCAATTGTTGAGATCTATTATACTTGGGTGACTTTTCTCTAAAGGCGCACTTGTTGGTTTCATCTATATTACACACTAATACATATTTATATGTTGATGTAGTGCTGGTATATCTTCTCTTTGCGCAGATTTAGATTTTGTTGGTTGGTTCCTTTAAATCCTTTCTCTTGTGGATCTCAACAAAGACTAGCATGCAGAATCATCTTTCTCAAATAACAAGTAGAACAACAAGAAAAATGTACTGTGATATAAGAGCTATAAGCAGACAGTGTTCATGAAACCTCATAACTACTAGTGATTATTGTTGAAACTTAAAAGACATATTTCTCTAGCATTATTGAGCATATGACATTGAACTATGATAGAAGGATGATTTATTGAGGTATGCACCATCTCTTGCTTGTTATGGGATATATTTTGATGAAATCCTAAGATATAGTTAGTAAGGAATGCACCACATCTAGCTTGTATGCAGCAGAGATGCCATAGAATGCATGCAAGTTCTCGTGACTGTCATTAACCATTTAAGTTGATTTTTCATTATTGTGCTAACATTTGCAACATTTATGCATAACCACATGACAAATATTGCACTACTTCTTTTGATCATTTTTAACTAAGTGATCATGTTTGTCACGGCCAAGCCAGACACTAAATTGGTGTATGAAACCCCCTTGTTTGTGGGAGAAGCGACCCACTCCGCACAACAATTTGACTGCTAAAGTCTATGGAGGGGTACATACCCTACCCCCTCGGAATTGGTGAACTCCTAGAAGGAAACACATGTTATTATCCATTAGGGACACTCAAGTTGTATGCCCCATTTAGATATCTTGTGCTATATTTGTCTTTGGTACCCTAACATTTGTCCCTCACAGCTTAAATAATCTTGGATCAGAATTCTTCAATTTCTGCATTCAAAATAGGACCATCCATTGATAGATCTAGATTATAGAGTTTTGTTCTCCAAGTCCAAGGGTGAATAATGAATTACTCATTCTTCTTGGCATATTGTATTTTCATAGGTTGGGAAATAATACTTGCATAGAATATCTGAGCATGTGAATGGATCTCACTCCATTCTTTATATTGACTTAAAGCATCGATACCTTCCATCTATCAAAGTCTATAAAAGTCTCTCAGCTAAGTCGCTTACAAATGTCTCTAAGTGCTTTGAAAATTGTCTCTAGAGTCAAGAAACAATCCAAAAACTCCTTAATCCAACCCTATGACTCATGTCTGACATGCTGCATTAAGGTTTGTCCCTCCCAGAGTATACATAAATATTAACTTTCTATGTTATGTGCTCATAGTGTGAAAGAACGAGGCAGACAGGTCAAAAGAACCATCATGACTGTCATAGAGCACTGCAATAGTTGGAAAAGATCATGTATCATTTCTGTTAGAGCCAACATTAGGTGTTATGCCATTGCTGTCATTACATCAGAGAAACATATAGATGTTTCTTTTAATGTGAATTACACATCCCACTACAAGGTATTTATGTTTTTCAATTGTCAAAGGAGACTTAACTCCAGGTTTCAGGAAAGGGTTCTTTTCTTCCTTATCATGACATTGGACATGTAAATTGTCTATATTTGATAACTTCTGAAATTATAAAAGGGGTGATCTACTGGCATACGTCTCTTGGAAAAACTACTTCTATATATAAATATATTTGAATGGAACTAGAAATCTAAGTTGTTGATAATATTCAAACACACTATGTGGTTAGTGACAGAACATTTACTCAACGACATTTTTATTTATTTATTACATGATGTACTAAGTATGTTTTTCTTAAAGATAGAAGCAGGTTGTAAAGAGACCACTTACAAAGCAAACATTATGGGCCCTAAACACGAGAGGAAGATCCCTCTAAGGATCCATCATCTCCCTTAATCATCTATGAAGTAGAAGTGGTGTCAATATGGGACCTAAACACGAGAGGAAGATCCCTATGAGGATCCATCAGCACCCTTAATCATCTGTGAAGTAGAAGCGGTGTGTCCCAAAGACTCTGTCCAAACAAAAGCAGTAAAATACTTATTATTTTCTCATATATTTAAATAGTTATAATAATAAATTCCTGAAATAATAGGAAACTGTCAAAGATACCTTTGTATGCCTTCAAATTTAGATAATGAAGAGAAAGCAGTGATACTTTACTGAGAAAATCAAAGTACAAGACATGAAGAGTCCCGAAGATAGATGGAACAAAATAAGTACAAAACATGAAGAGTCCAAGGAATAAAATGAATCCCTAGTCGTTGTGTCTGCTCTACATACCCTCACCCGCCCTCTATTATTCCTACCCTCGGCTTCCCTATCTATATGCTTCTCTCTCCCTTCTTAAAACAATGATTCTCCTCAAGATTTATGTCGACCACATCTCCCTTCCACCAAACCACTGTAAAATCTCCAGACCAACGCGACGGAGACTCTACATACCAACATGAGGGAGTTCATTTTATCTCTACGGGGAAAACGGATTTTTCATCTCTGTGGGAAAAATGGGTAGAGGCAGGAAAAATTGAAGGGTTGGCCTTTCAACTAGTTTTTTTGTTTTTTTGTTTTGTTTAGTTTTTTTTATGCTAAACAGTAACTATTCAACTATCAAGTTTTATTAAAAAATATTTTTCAATGATAATATTTTTATTAAATAATTTAATTTTCAATTAAAATAATAATTTTTTTATTAAGGAATTTAATTTTCAAATAAAAATAACAAGTGTCAATGTTATGCATATGAAGTATACTAAGTAATAAATTTATGAAAGAAACAAAACATGGAACCTAGAATCATTTCTGAAATTAATGTGAGGCCACTAATGCAACATAGAAAATCTTGTAAGGTTAACATGTTGGGTCAATGGTGTAATTGAAATTGTGACATTCTAGTTTTCAATTAAAAGATGTGTTTTTATTGAGGAGATTAATTTTCAATTAAAAGATAACAATAGACTCATTTACTCATTTTTTCGTTGATCATGCACTATGAAAATCAAGGGTGGAACAAAACAAACTACTAATAGTGGCACACACAACTCAATAGTAAATGTGTTGACATTATGCATTTTGTGTACATTAAGTGATAAACTTAGGAAACAATAAAAGGTGGAACATAGAATCCTTTCCAACGGTTAGTGCCATGCCACATGTAATGCAACATACAAAAATTTTCAAGGTTAACTTGTTGCATCAATGGTGTAATTGAAATTGTGACATTTTGTTCCAAAGGACTTGAGTTAAAAGGCCAGATAAATATAATATTCCATTTTTACAAAGGATTCATTAAAAAACACATTGCAATCGACATTGTACTATGATGTTCTCTCCTTCCTTTGTCAAAATAATAATAATATTAAGGATGGTTTTAAAAGGTATGGATTGTTTTGGATTCCTCAACTATTATTGTACCCGAACTTGCACATACCAATCTGCAACGAAAACGAATGTAGGGAACCATTGAAGATGATCAATGATGACCTAGGTAGGTAGGGAGGAAAGAATGTTTACTTATTATATGTGGATAGAAGGATCAAGGTAAAACTCAATAGGATGATCTAGAATTATAGATAGACTTAGTTTGAATCCAAATTTATCCTTCAATGAGGGATGGAATTGCCAATTAGTATGATACCTATATCTAGAATTAAAGAATAACTCTCAATCAAATCCTCTAGAATCCTCATTACCTTGGGAGAAAAGGATGAGGAGGAAATAAAACATCAAGATGAAGGGGATTACCACCATCAACAAGAAGTAGTAGAGTGACATTTAGGATGAGGGATTCTTAAAGTTCAGAAGTGTACCTTTGAAGGAGACGACTTTCTCAAGTCATGATCCAAAATATAAACTATATGGACAATGGATGGGTCCAAAATCTAGACTATATGGACAATGGATGGGTCCAAAATATAGACTATGAGAATATCCCTTTTCACAAACATAAAATGGAATTAGCATTGCCATTAACTATGGGACAACCTCCTTAATGTTAAACATGTGCAAGTGGAGGAGAATGGAAATAGGAACTATGATGGTTGAGTAGTACTTTAGAGGAAAGGGAAGGTGGTGCCACTAAGAAACCCAAACCAAGGTCCATTGCTTCATTAAACTCAATCATGAGGTGAATAACCATGAGAAGATGGAGAAGGAGGGATATAAATCTCAAGGAATAATTAAAGAAGACAATCAAGATCATAATGAAACTAAAGAGAAAATAATAATGAAGGATACAATACACACTAATCAAACAACAGATCAAAATCATATCCAAGGGGAGTAGGAGGAAGAAAAAAGAAGTGGGAGACCAAATAAGAGGCTATATACATGAAACTAAATGAATTTAAGATAGAAGCCACACCAAAGAAATGGAAACAACAAAGGATAAGGAATGAGATTGTGGAAATGGTAAAATAGTAATATTGAAAACGACCTTGATACTAAAAAATGAAAAGAGAGCATAAAGAAGATATATAAATTAGAATTGAATGCAAGAGGAGGAGGAGGATGTGGAAGAAGTGGAATAAATAGTCATAGAACCAGGATTGGGAATCAATTAGTGGCATCAACATCTTTGTGTAGTGCAGTAATCGAACACAAATCCTCCATTGATCGAGCCATGATAACATATTTACGGCCAGTATCATTCTCTATGTGGTCATTATATTGCTCTGGAATCGATGGGTTTCCAAACTTTTTAATTTGGTACTTGCCATCTCAATCCAATCATGCCTATGGATATTGGGTTTCCTATTAAATAAATTGTTCTGTAGGTTTTGGGTTTCCATACCCATGCCCACTAGAAATATTTCCCTTATGCAACCATAATCGAGATACATGGGTTTGATTCATAGCTTGATAATACTTGTTCACTTGCAAGAAAAGAGCGTAATCACATGTTTAGAGTTCAAAACCAATAGAGTTTAACACTACCTGATCATTAAGAGAAGCTAATACTTGACCTATGAAGCAATATAGAGGTTTGATTATGTTGAAACAAATGTGATTTCCACGATATTGAACAGGAATCAAGAAAGGCTTACTTTCCAAAGAGAAAGAGACTTCTAATGGTGGTAATCTTAGAGCGGGTTAACCATCTTAAAATATTACACTTTCTGTGTGAATTACTTACCAATCCCCATTTTAAAAATGCTCACCTTGTCTTGGAGGCTTTTCACCTTGTCTAAAACATGGCCACTGAGACAGGATTGGGATTCGATCAGTGGCGTCAGCCTCTCTATGTCAAAATAAGGTTAATAAGGTCGTTTTTGCAAAATATGTGTTGTTTGGATTCCTCGACTATTATTACATCTGAATTTGCACGCATGATATTGAGGGAAGTGGATTTGTTAAGATGTATCATCTATGATCCATGATGCAAAATGTATCATCCATGATGTACTATCCATGATCATTATATTACTATTGTAAGTTCTCCCTAATCTTGGTCGTAACCCAATCCGTGGACTATGTATCCTGTTAGGTCGTGACCTAATCCATTGATTGTGTGTCCAACTTGGTCATGACCTAATCCATGGATTGTGTGGGACTGTATGTCCTTCCAATAATTAGTTGTGACTGTGGGTTGTCTCTATTAGATTTTTTTGATTTTGCTTGTATTCCCTTTGGGCTGGCTTGGGACTGTGTTATCCCTCCTGTAGATGATCGTGACTATGGCTACCTTCTCCCTACAATTCGTGATTGTTTTTGTAGCCCCTTTGGGCTAGCCATGAATGTTTTTGGAGCCCCTTTAGTAAATGGGGGTTTAAAGGTAATTAAAGTGAGTGGTGAGAGGATGTTGATATCCACATAAGCTCAAAAATGTTATGTAACAACAAAAACTTAAAGCCTTGAAAGCTACGATAAATTCCTTGAAATCCTTTACACCTTAGTCCATTTTGTCTCTAGGGATCATGCGATGTCAATAGGCCTATGTCCACCACACAAGCCCTATTCAGATGCTTGTACCTCGTTTCATGGAACTTGGGCCATGTTTCATGGTTTCATTCAAGAGTGCCTAAAGAAGGACATTGTCATGATGAAGAAATGGGTGAATCGATGCAGGAAAGAGGGTGATCGATGAAATGAAATCTGTAGCAAAATTCATCCAGGAGACTCATCAAACATCCGATCTGGTAATTAACGGTGCAGATTGAGTCGATGTTTGGTATTTGTCCCACATTGATAGAGAGGTTGATCTGTTTACTGTTTATAAAGCCCATCCTTATCATTGTTAATCAACATGTAGTGCAAAGGGTATGTGGTGGCTCCAGGTGTTTGGACTCCATGAGAAGCTCACCATCCTGGAGCCTGGTACAACTTGTCATGCCCCTACCCTTTTGGAAAAAATAACAACATTTTTCAATTATCTCATCCGTTGGTCTATATTCAATGAAAAGCGATATGGAGTAAGGATGGGTTGCAAAAACAAATTATTTGGTGGGTAATCTTATCACTTATATTGTTCTAATTGACTTAACCGTAAACCTTATAGACTATATAAAATGTTAACAACAATAATATTCTATATAGTTTATTTTTTTATATTTAACACTAGTATTAACATCTTAATATAATAAAAAAATGTGGAAATGATTTATATTTTCTTTTAAAAGGGTAATTTAGAAATTAATAATAGCTTTGGGTATGCAATTAAAATATTAATTTTTAATGAGGTTATATTCCAAGTGATTCTGGGAGATAAATTCCTTCTACTATATATTGACACATAAAGAATTATCACATTGGAAAATATCACAAAACAAAATAGACAAGGACCCTCTCACTATGCATTATTCCTCACAGAGGATGAGACTACAAAACCTCTTTTTTCTAGAATGTGATTATGCTCAATCAATTTGGGATGATGCTACAAATGAAGTAGGGAAAATTAAAACACTTTCTTATGCTTGGTGCAATTTCTTCTTACATTTGAAAAATTACTACCTAGGATCCTTGCATCTCAAACCTAACCTAACCATAATATGGATGGACCTTCCAAAATAAGTTTTTGGAACTTTTGGCTATCTTGAAACAAGATGATACTCAATGCAGAGGTCGCTCATCCTAGGCATACAACCATCAAAGCTATATGTTTTTTGTTTGAATATATTTCTTCTCGTGAGACGCAAGTATTTAAACGTGAATATCTTATTATCCTGCATGAAATTTCTTGGGTAATAAATCTTGTATTTGAGATCCCCCCTTAGTCCAAATCTATCTTCTATAAACTAGTAGAAATTATTTTAGAGACCATATTTATAAGAGTATGACTTTTGGGGCTTCTTATACTATCACAAGTTCTTTAAAATCTTCTTTAATGGTGCCTCTGAAGTCAATTCAAGGATGGAAGGACCGTGGGGGAAGGGGGGGCGATCTGTATAGGCCCTCACAGACACATATGATTAAATTATTTCTACAGACTCTAAATGACCACCAAAAATCACGATGAAGACTATTCCCTCTAAATAGGAACATATATCTTAAAATCACATCGAATTGAAAAGTTAATGTTGATGTAGTAGCTGTGTGAGGAATCCTCACCAAGTCAGCCTCAAAAAATATAATAATAAAGAATGATTTTTGTGCATAAAAGACAAGTTGGCCTAGATTAAGTGTGAAATTCAGCCATATATTAAAGCAAACAAGAAAACATAGATTCAACTATAAATGAGAAGGAACCTCACTCATTTTCACCTAGGCAAGTTCACTCCACTCAAGGAAGAAGTTAGCTACAAGCTAGAAGAAGTCTTTTATGGGGTACACTATATGTGGAGGAATTTCTCCTTTGTTATTGGGGTTGATATTATTATATATGTGATTACTATGTATCTGGATCTATATTCATGTACTTTGAACTGATATCTCTATTAGAAGGTTTCTAGGTTTTCTCCCTTATGGTTTCCCAGGTCAAAATATTGTGTCTATTTTTTATGTGCTTGGTTGTTATTTTATTGATCATACTATATGTTATGTTGCATATAATATTGGAATTATAATGCTATTTTTAAAAACTATCATTGTATCAGAGCAGTTCTAAAAGAGACCATTGCAAAAAACTAGGGCTCCATACTTCAAAGCTTTTCAACCTCAATTTTATCTTGAAAAGTGCATAGTGGAATTCACCCTATGAGGGTGCACCCTTCTATGGAGGAAAATTATGGATAGATGATCTTTCAAATTTTGACCTAAATTCTGTCAGGGTTAATATATAGGGTTTCTTGATTCAATCCCTTCTATCCACTTATTTGGTTCAAACTTGACATTCTCCAACTCGGCTTGGTGCGACACATCTTTCTATGGAAGCAAATCCTCATTTCAAGAACTTTCAGTTTTTACCTAAATTATGTCAATATCAGAAACTAGGGCTTCCATTTTGTTACTAATTTGTCCATAGGTATAGGAGAAAACAAGGTCTATTCAACTTTCCCTAGGAGGGCACATTTATCTATGGAATTAGATTTGCAAGAATATAAACTTCAATTTTGACCCTCTCCTGCCAGGGTCTAGGTCAGTCTTCAGATCTCAATGTTCAAGTCAAGATGAATAATGTGAAGGTGGAAGATAAACTTGATGGGGATTTCAAATTAAATTCATGGAAGTTTATAATACTCATTATCCTAAAGGAGAATGGTCTTCTAAAGTTTGTAAATGAAAAGGTACCATAACCAGAAGAAGAAGCAGAGAAGACTAAATTGAGGAAGAATGATGTGAAGGAAACAAGGATCCTGATAGATGCAGTAAAATACCACTTGGTACATCATATTTTTCAGAAGAAGAAAACCAAAAATGTTTGGAGTGTTGAACAAATTGTTTGAAAATAGCAACAATAGAGCTCTTTCCTTAAGACAACAACTCTTTGACATCAATATGACAAAGTCAGACTCAATTGCATCCTACTTCATGAATATTTCTGAGCTAAGAGATCAATTGAGCACCATTGGAGAATCAATTGAAGATATAGAACTTATCATAGTGACTCTTAATGGTTTCCCCTCCTCCTAGGAACCATTCATTCAGAGTATTAGTGGGTGATCCAAATTTCCCAAGTTAGATCGATTGTGGACAGACTTTACACAAGAAGAGACTAGACTTGAAGCTAGAGGCATATTGCATGGAACTCAACATGAAGAAAACCATGCCCTTACATCTCATGCCAAGAAGGGAAAAGGAAAGATAATAAAGTTTCATGGAAGAAAATACAAAGTTGAAATATCAAGTCCAAATCCAAAACAAAAGAAGAATAAGGATATTTCTCATATTCAATGATTTAGATGTCAGAAGTATGGTCACTATGCCAAAAAAATTCGCGTATCAAAAAAGAGAAAACACCAAGCCTCATTTGTTGATACCGATGCATATACTCCACACAAGAAATTCAAGAAATGATGATTTTGAAGAAAGTACGGAGGATCATCGAAAGGTGTTCTTCTTCTAGTAATCTCCATGTATGCACTAATGACGAATTTATCAAGATGATGTGATTTTCCTTGGTAATGTGTGAATATCAAGATTGCAATTTCTATAATGGGATTCTGGAAAGAAATAATATGAAGGTCAGAGGACTCCTGAGATTTCTGTAAGGATGCAAAGATCAATATGGATCCCACAAAACAACAAAAGATAAGAATTTGTATTTGGATTATCATTTGTAATTATGTCTCTTGTAGATCATATTTGTATGCTTTGAACATATTTTCATAATATTTGTATATATATATGTGTGTGTGTGTGTGTGTGTGTGTGTGTGTGTGTGTGTGTGTGTGTGTGTGTGTGTTTTCCTATAATTTGTTTCTTATGTATTGCATATTATGTAGATAATTGGGTAAGTGGAGGCTATAGTGTTGTATAACATTCCATGAGCCCCTGATGGAGCTAGTATAAGATGAAAACTATTTGCTAACATGTTGAGAGTTGTGCACGCTCTTAATAGTTTGTTCTGGTGGAGATGGAAGGAATCTAGATAGTTACCAATTGTGTTTGGAATATGGATGGATGTTGTGCTGAAGAATTGGCTAAGATTCTTACATAAATGTGTGAACTATTTTGAATGCATTGAAATGTCGACATAATTTGATTGAATTTCATGATTCTACAATATTGCTAACTATCTTATTGGATTTGAATTGTAGGGAAAGACCATATGCCATGGCCTACAAATGAAGGATAATGAGAATTTTTCTAGAGGACAAGTGATGGACATATAGATCTCGTTGATCTTCAGTGTTCGAGAGAGAGAAGGATGCTCAAAAACCGAAAGCTTCTAGGAGCATGGATTCTGTGATAAAGTGAGAAACACTAATATCAAATAGACGTGGATATAGTACATTCATTCATATGTGGACACATGACCCAAAGGTCCAGAGGATCTCATATGGAAATTGATGGTTGGGAGGAGGCCCCAATGATTGATGATCTCTTTGCTATAATTGTTCATTCTATCGATGATCATGAGAAGCAGTTGGCATCTAGTTGGAGTCATCGCAGACTCTAGAAGTGGTTAGAGCCTTTTAGTCCTGAAGGATGTGATCAGCTACTCAATTTACTTCTAAGGATATAGAGAGAATTATTAATAGGTGCAAAGGAAGTTATCCTTGAGTCCAAGATGAGGATCTTCGACCATTATACCATGTATTGGTATTGGAGGTGTGGTTAAGACCTAATGAGATCTTCCTCCTTTAAGGGAAGAACATAGTTGAGATTTTGAGCAGATATAACATGATGGACTGTGAATACATGTCTACACTGATGGTAACAAATATAAGTGATGTTGTTTTTTTATTCATATTTGGTGAATCCCATTATACAGGAAGTTGAGAGGATCCTTGATGTACCTGGTCATCACTAGGACAGATACTTGCAGTAAGGAGATGTGCTTATTTTTTCCATGATAGTTGGTGTTCAGATTGGCACCTGAAATGACACGTCATATAGGTTTATAGACTAGCCTGTAGGAAGATATAAAGGGATACTATGATGCTCAGATGTAGAGGGAGAAAGGTTCTCTAGTACAGAGGGAGATCTGATGAGCTTGAATATGGATGTATGCGGCATCAAGTAGACATTCTACCAGTATTAGTCAGATGACTTGGCTAAGTCTAGATGAGTCAGAATGGGGCAGTGAATTCTCCAAAATACTTTATGATAGAGTGGGTAGAATAGTCCCTAGATGACTGAAAATGGGACCGTACCTTCTCCTGGTAACTCTGTGATGGAGTGGGGATATTAGTCCCATGTTGACTCCCTCGTTGAGAGGGAAGGATGATTTTATAGTGACATTCTCTCGAACACTTTGTGACCAAGTGGGGAGATCTCTTGGAAACCCTGTAAAGGGGTGGAGAGACCATTGCATTGTCTCATACACTCTATGATGTTGTGGGGGGGTCTCTCAGACACCCTATGAAGGGGTGGAGAGGCCATTGCATTCTCCCAAAAACTTTGTGATGGAGTGAGGATATCTATAGAACACCCTGTGAAGGGGTGGATAGGCCAAAAAATTCTCTCATACACTTTATGATAGAGTGGGGATATCTCTTAGACAACTTGTGAAGGGGTGGAGAGGCCATTGCATTCTCCCAAACACTCTGTGATGGAGTGAGAGATCTCTCAGACATCCTGTGAAGGGAGGGAGAGACCAACACATGCTTCTGGACACTCTATGACTGAGTGGAGAGATCTCTTGGAAATAATGTGATGTGATGGATAAATTTAGTGCATTCTCCTAGACACTCTTAGATGGAGTGGGGAGATCTCTGAGACACCCTGTGATGGGGTGGAGAGGATGGTGCATACTAGCGCATATTACATGTAGGCTCTCCAATGGAATGGATTGAGCTGGTGTATGTGGACCCACCAATGTACTGGGTTAATTTGTTGACTCCTTTAAATAATAAGTTGAGTTGTTACATGTAGGTTCCCCAATGGCTAGGGTTGAGTTGGTGCATATTAACCCCCCGATGGACTGGGTTGAGTTGTTGACACTCCTTGATGGACTGATATTGTGTTGGAAGAACTTGCTTATGATATAGAGATGTTAGAGACAGTTTTGATTTACAAATTATATCCATACATGTTCTAGTATGATGATTATTCCCTTGCTAAGAGGGAGTGTTGATGTAGTAGTTGTGTGAGGCATCCTCACTAAGTCAGCCTTAGAAAAAATAATAATAAACAATGATTATTATGCATAAAATACAAGTAATACCAAATTAAGTGTGCAAGTTATAGGCTCCAGTTAAAGTGAACAAGAAAACATAAAGTCAACTATAATAAACAAGGTGCCTCACTCATTTCCACCCAACCAAGTTCACTCCACTCAAGGAAGAAGTTCGCCAGCTAGAAGGAGTATTTTTCGGGGTTCCCTATCTTTGGAGGAGTTTCTCCTTTGTTCTTGGGGTTTTTCTTCTGCTATATGTGATTACTATGTATTTGGATGTATGTTGTACTTTGAACTAAGATCTCTATCACAAGGTTGTTGTGTTTTATCCCTTATGGATTCCAAGGTCAAAATATTGTGTATATTATTTCTAT
>LPNX010362759.1:3488-30765 GCA_001517045.1 Pseudotsuga menziesii | reverse complement strand
CCCAAAAGTTCAACATGACTTTTTTGGGGGGTGGGTTTAAAACCACCCCTAAAAGTCAAATTCTCAGGACTTTGTGGGGGGGGTTTTAAGGACCGCCCCCAAATACCTAAAAAATCTTTTTGGAGGGTTAGGAAAACCTCCACAAGCCAAAACTGATCCCAAAATTCTAATTCTCATGACTTTTAGGGTGGTTTTCTAAAAACCACCTTCAAAAACACCTTTAGGGGGGGTCTTTCTAAACCCCCCCGCAAAAAAAAAGTCCTAAGAATTGGACTTTTGGGGAGGGTTTTTTAAAAACCCGGCCCCAAAATTCTTGAGAATTGGACTTTTGGGGGGGGGGGGGGTTTAAAAAACCACCCCCAAAACTCTAATTTTCAGGTATTTGAGGGGGGGTTTTAAGAACCGCCCCCAAATACCAAAAAAAACTATTGAGGCGAGGGAGGGGGGGGGGGGGTTAGAAAAACACCGCAATCCAAAATCATCCCCAAAAGGGTATTTTCTTGTGGGAAGCTCCAATTCATAGGCCACTTCTCCAACTTTTCAAATCACCTTGTAGGGACCGTAAAATCTTGGTTTGAGCTTTTCTTAACCTTTACCTTTTATGGTGGTTTGTTTGTATGAATGGAACCTCAAATACACCAAGTCATTCACTTGGAATTTTCTCTACATTATATGTTGATTTGCATATTGTTTGTGCTACTTTTGAGCAACCTGCAAGTTATCTCTCAAAACTTTCAAAATTTCTTGACTTTATTCAATCCAATCCTTATCCTTTGGAGTTGTACTATCACCAAAAATGTGGTCAATAAAATTGGATGCATCATAACCATAAAGTGATTTAAAAGGAGACATGCCAATCGAAATATGGAAAGTAGTATTGTAACAAAACTCACCCAATTGCAACCATTTTATCCATACTTTTTGCTTCCCACTAACATATTTCCTCAAGTATCCTTTTAACCATTGATTCACCCTCTTTGTTTGGCCATCATTTTTGGAATGATATATTCTAATAGGTGTCAAATTTGTCCCCGCCATTTTGAAGATTTCTTGACAAAATGCACTAAAAAATATGTTATCTCTGTCACTGTCAATGCTCTTAGGAAGCCCATGCAATCTAAAAACTTATTTAAAATATAATTCAGCCACTTGTGCAGCAGTGAAAGTGGTAGTAACATAAAATAAATGAGAAAAAATAGTGATTCTATCCACCACCACAAATATGCAATCCTTACCAAATACTTTGGGAAAACCAGTGATGAAGTCCATGGAAATGCTCTCCCATTTTTTTGCTGGAATAGGCAAGGGATGTAAGAGACCATATGGATGGGTGTGCTCCACATTATTTTGATTACATGTGGGGAATCCATTAACATACTTCTATAAATCATCCTTAAACCCTTTCCATGCAAATATTTCCCTCAACATTTGGTATGTTTTGAAGAAATCAGGGTAACCTGCTAGAGGAGAATCATGAGCTTTCTTTAAAATTTCCTCCTTCAAAATCGAATTAGGGACCAAATATATTCTACCTTTCTAGTAGATTACCCCTTCCAACACCTTATACCTATCATCATGGTTAGTTCCATCAAAAATTTTGCAATAAAATTTATCCTTGCCATACTCTACTTCTAATGTGGCTTTCCAATTTTCTGCTACATCCATTAGAGAAATAGAAGGTATTCTAGATAATGCATCAGCTACCACATTATTTTTTCCCTTCACATATTCAATATCAAATTCAAATTCTTGAATCTTACTCACCCACTTTTGTTTCCTTTCATTTAAATCCTTTTGAGTGAGGAAGTACCTTAAACTGTTATGGTCAGTTTTTGACCACAAATTTGTTTCCCACCAACTATTGTCTAAACTTGATCAAAGCATGCATGATTGCTAGAATTTATTTATCATAAATGGATTAAATATTCTCATGTGGTTGTACCTTCCTACTCTCAAAATCTATTGGGTGTTGTCCTTGTTTTAGGACTGCTCCAACGCCTTCTCCTGATGCATCACATTCCAAGACAAATGGCTTAGAAAAATTAGGCAAGGCTCGAATAAGACAGTTGCTTATTACCTCCTTCATTCTTTGGAAAACTTTTTCAGCCTCTTAATTCCATTGGAAAGCATATTTTTTTGTCAAATCAGTGAGAGGTGAAGTGAGTTGGGAGAACCCCTTCACAAACTTTCTATAGTAGGTGCAAATTCCAATGAATCCTCTTATATCAATGAGACTTTTGGGATGAGGCCACTCTAAAATGGCTCTTATTTTCTCCATATCCGCCTTCAAACCATCTTGACCAATGATGTGTCCAATATACAGGAGATATGTCAAACCAAAATCACATGTTGTTCATGCATGATTGGAATGTGGCAGGTTCATTTGTCAAGCCAAGGGGCATGGTGACAAACTCAAAGTGACCATAGTGGCATCTAAAAGAAGTATTTGGTATGCCTTCTTCTCTCATTCGAATTTAATGATAACCAGATCAAAGGTCAATCTTTGAGAAGAACTTGGCCCCATGAAGCTCATCAATCCTTGGGATGGGGTATGTATTCTTTACAGTCTTCTTGTCTAATTCTCTAAAATCAATGCACATTCTCAAGGTTCCATATTTATTTTTAACCATAACAATTGAAGAAGCAAATGGGATAGAACTAGGCCTTATGAGACCCAAATCCAAGATTTATTTAATGGCCTCTTCAATCTCATCTCAAATACTTTTTGGTTTCCTATAGGGCTTCATTTTGATATTTTGGGTTCCTATCTCTAACTCAATGATATGATCAACACCTCTATCTAGTGGTCTCCCACGGGGGAGGTCTCCAAAAACCTTCTCATACTTACTCAATAGTTTATCTATCTCCTTACGGTGCTTGGCAATGTTCAAGTGAAGTTTAGGAGATGTAATTAAACATTCAGCATCCTGTTCTATATCTTCATGCCTTAAGATAGTCCTGATGTTGTGAGAGGACACCACTTGATTTGGGTAAGTGTGCATTCCCCTCAACAAGATGGGTTTCCCTTCTGAATTTTTGAACCTTGTTTCAGGGACTTGATAATTCATGGTATTCTCCCCTAAATAATATATCCATTATACTAAAACCACATTTGTATCAGCCACATTCACTACATAAAAATTGCCAACGATAATATGATTTCCTAGAGTAACTTGAATCTTTTGAATCCATTTAGTGCAGTCCATATAATTGTTATCTGGAATGATGATTGTGAAACCATCAAAAGTTCAGCTTGTAAATCTCTCCTCTCCACCAAGGTTGCATCTATGAAGTTATGAGTGGATCTACCATCCACTAGAACCATGACCTTTTGGCCTTGTATGTTGCCCTTGAGCCTTAAGGTGTGGAATCTAGGTACACTCAAGAGAGCTGCAATTTTTCATGTATCAGGAGTGGGTTGTTCTTATTATTCTATTTGATACCCTTATTCCTGGGCTGCAAGTTGTGCTTATTCCTCCTCCTCCTCCTCTTCATCATCTTCATAAAAAACTTCAATATAGAGTGCCTTCCCATTGGCACATCTATGTCCTGGGACCCAAATTTGTTGGCATGTAAAACATAGATTCTTTCTTCTCATCTCTTCTTTGCTTGGACCTCCTTTATTTTCTTTGGTAGAGGAATATTTTTTCCATGGTTTCTTACCTTCCTTTAACTTGTAAGGGAAATTTGTCTTGGGAGGGTATTTGGTTCTTGGCAATACATTCTGCAAATCCCTTATCAAATTCATGGCATCCTTCAATGTGGATGGCTTGTGGGATTTCACTAGCCCTCACAAAGGTTCTTCCAATCCTTCAGTAAACAATAAAACCAACCTCGCCATAGATACATCAAAAACCATTACTGAAATATTTTCAAATTCTAACATATATGCTTCAAGAGTTCCTACTTACTTCAATTGTGCTAGTTCTTTGAAAGGAAGTTTAGGGTCTTTCCTCTCAAATATCTCCATCAATGCATTGGAGAAACCATCATAAGATAAAATTTGATGATGTCCCAAGGTTATAAGACCATGGAACCACCAATCACTAGCTTCCCCTTCGAGATGCAGAATGGCCATTTTCAATGCATCTTCTTCAACCATAGGAATTAATTGGAAATATACACTTAATTTTTGCAACCAGGCACTAGTAGACATTTGTGAAGAACCATAAAAAGAAGGAATGTCTACTTTTCCCATGGTTTATTTTAAATCATGGTTAATATGAGATTCCATATTTCCATTTCCTCCTTGCTTGAACTGAAGAGAAGCTCTAATGAACTGATCAAAAGGTAGGACTTTCCTGCCTTCATCACTTAATTGTTGCCAATCATTTGCTACTTCTCTAACATCATAGGTGGTGTAAGGGCCTTGTTTGGACAATAAAAACTTATTTATTTCGGGTCCATTCTGATTTTTGAACTCGTGAGGTCTATTATGAGGTCCAATCTTTGAAAAAATGGTTTCTCCATTGGTCTTCCCCTCATCATCGGGTGTACTACTACTACTCCAGGTGCTGACTTGCTCCCAAGTTGGCTAGCCAACCATTCGAATACTTGCATAAAATTTTTGGTCATGCCTCCAAGATCATATTTAATGAATTTCTTAAGGTCCTCATTATTTTCTTTGTCATCCATATCTCTCAATTCTAGCTTTTCCTTAATCTTATTGTAAAAAGAACTAAGCTCTCCACTTCCTTCCTTTTCACTGTTAAGGTCTCCATTCTCAGTTTCTAAGAGAGGGAGGATGGAGTTAGAAAAAATGGATAAATAACTCTATCAGGTGCCAATATCATGCTCTGATACCACTTGTAATGTCCCAATTCAAAAATTCCCAACAAAGGGAATTTTTTGCAAAAATTGTCTTGACTAGTTTTGACTCTGGGGGATTCGAATGGATCGAGAGGGTATCAAATTTGGTAGGGACTGATGTGGGGAGTCTTAGGACTCTTCAATTGAATCTCTGATACTTTTGTGCAACCCTCCAAAATTTCATAAAATAGTATGGGGACTCTAATTAGACTTAATTTATTGTCATTTGGTGTGGTTAAGAGTTCTGCAACAGAGGATTAAAGCTTCATTTTCAAATGCATGAATTCAGTGATATTTGCTTAAGGGAAATGACACATAAAAGCTCAAATTCGACTCATAAATGGTGCATATAATTGTTCAAAACATAGCAAGATGAATATATACCATTGACAGCATTTCAATAGCTCACTAACAGCATATAACATTGACCCAAGTCGCAAAATACATCAGATATACAATCTCCATTGAAAGGGAAAATCATCACATGGAAACTAATCACAATAAAGCTTGGAAATGTGGAAATTTGCATATGTATTTATTTTGATTTCGACTTACAGAGAATATGAGAGACATATTATAGATCCATGAATCATTCACCCATGCTTGGGAATCAACTTAACTCAATGGAGTGCAACCATCATTCACACAAGTGCTCGTTCATAGAAAAACATGGAAATATGGAAGTGGAAATTGAGAGAATGGAAGGAGAGATGGGTCATGAACAGTAGTAGCTTCCTATATATAGAAAAAAAAACTCCATGAATATACTAATGAGAGGTATGAATGGCCTATCCCATGTCCAACTTGGATGATAATCTCACTCTCTCGGAATTGGCACACTAGCAGGGTAAGTGTGAACTCACCGTGCAATGGAAAAGCTAATGCTCTCCAAATGCCAAAGGAAAATTCACAAATGATCAAAAGTTATTTCCATTCCTCATGACATATTTTTATAACCCTCGTAAGTTCCTCCAAGGTTGACTTCATTCCCATAGGCTTCCTCCATCTCATCCTTGATGTTTAGTAACCTCCATGCCACTTGGCCTTCTCCTCAACCCTTCATCTTCCACCAAATTCAAATGGATTCCATCTAGTCCCAAGTGCACCCTCTTGGAGGATATTTTTAGCCCTGACATTTGAGGTTGTCATAGGTCTGCAATCAGGTCTGACTTGTCATAGAATCTTCCATAATTGTTGTCATAAGCATGGAATCTAGCTCCACATGGCACCTAGTTTCTTCCTACACTCTTCCTCTTCTATGGGGTGTTATACCTAAATCCTGTCACAACCATGTGATAAGACCCTTAACTCCCATGTTTTCCCTTAATCCCAACACTTAGAGTGGAAACCTACTATGTTTGTCAATTCTACATGAGAAAACTCAGCACCGCGCTTTACCTATGGCCCATGAGCGGTACCTTGCTCACACCGCCTGTATCTTGTTTTCCATAAGCGGTTCCACCACCTATGGTCTTTTGTCCATAAACGTTTCTCATCTAAACCACTCTGTCATAAGAGAAGAAAAGCGGTACCCTGGGTAAAATGGGAAAAATAGAAGTTTCTCGAGGCTTCTAGATCATGAACCTCGTATCCTCCCTTATCCATATCATTGTGGGTCAGTTGGGCTCGAGATCCCCCATCATAGCATATTAGAGCCACCTCATACACAAATTTCTCAACTATTCCTATCCATTGAGCCTTATAAATACAAGCTCATGTCCATAGTTGAGGGGGATAACTATAGAGGTATTATTATGCTGTTGGATTGACCACTTAGCCTAAGCCATTGGAGAGCATAGAGAGAAAATTTGGAGCTTATAGGGATGACGTGTTTGTTTCATGGAGATGCTTGTTGACACTAAGGCATTGGTTGTACACAGGTTCACTATTGAAGCAGTATTCCAGGTGTCTATGACATCCAGGGAAGGTCTCCATCCTTTGTCATTCACTCATTTGTTCTAGATCTAAACCATTCAGACCAAAGGAAACACTTATGTCCGCAGAAGGTGAAATATTCCTGATTACAAATCTGGCGACTCCGCCGGGGAGCAGTGCAAATCTCAGTTGATCTAATCTTCCTCAGTTCTTGAACTCTTGTCCGAATCCAGGCTCCATCTCCAACTCTCTTCAATCAGATCTGCCATCTGACTTAGTGAATTTTGGTTTGAAACTTTCAGATCTGTTCAAATATGAATTATTTCGACTTTATATGCTCTTTTTTATTGTCAATTCATCAATCTTTGCCTTGATTTGATCAATTTCTAACTTGATTTCTCGTTCTCCTTGTGTTTTGGATCCATTTAGGGAACCACGCATGTGCCTTTAGCAAGAAGCAGTGCCACTTCCTGAGTCCAGTTAGCAGTAGGTGGTGCCACCACCTGATTCCAGTGAGCAAGAAGCAGTTCTTCCTCAAAACCGCCTATCAGTGACCCCTTCAGCGCGGTGCCATGTATGCCCTGTTCCAAACTTTGTATTTTGATTTTTGTTTGTTTTTGGCTTACTTTTTGATGAAAATGAAGTGCATTTTTGAAAAAAAAATTCTCCCTCACGGCCGGGAGGGGCCATGAATTGTATATTCTGCAGTAGCTTTGATTGTTGTATTATTTCTGCATTCAAAGAGAGTTTATGTTTCTTTCATTGGATTTTGCATTATTTTCTTTGCTTGAAACCACTTGCTCTAGTTTTCTGTAGATATTATTCATTGGAATTGTAAATATACATTTCATTTTCATGAGTAGGTTTCGGTTTGTTTTGGACTTGGAATGCGTGAGTGATCCATGTTGTTTTGAGTCTTTCTTTGCTTGGGGTGATTCTTGTTTCCTTTTCCATGCTAATTATTTCAGTGCTTGGTAGGAAAGATTGGTTCTTTGTTTCCTTGTCTATTTCAAAGAGAAGTTTTAGTTTTCTCTCTTCTTTTCTTTATTCGCAAGCGTTGTTGAATGGTTTTCTTCTTGTTTTTTGCATGAATGTTTGAAATTCTAGATCTTACTTTCATCAAGAAGAAATATCTATTTTCAGCTTTGCGTGCATTAGAGTTAGTTTTGTTTGGAAACGTTAGTGAAATCATCTTTCCATCAAATTTTTATGCATATTTGTCAAGCAAGAAAATATAGGAAACATTTTTGGTTTATTATGTTTGATGTTCTCTAGATCTCTTTTTTATTTGCTTTGAAGATTGTTTAGGGTGCATTGATATTTGATTTTTCGTCTAAAAAGATCGAATTGAATTGCATTTGGGTGTGCATTTTTTGGAAGAAAAGTAAATCTCTCTCCCTCTCTTAGGTAGAATTTCATTGAAGAGGAAAACTTGCATTATCATATAGATCAATGTGCATCTTCTTTAAATTCAAGTTTTCACTCCATGGTTCCACCTAAAGGCACAAGATAAAATTAACGGTAGTACTAGGTTAAAACTTTTAGCAATTTGAGTGATAAGTTAGAGACGTGTTCGGGCGTCATTAAACGTAGGAGCTGTCGTTATTTGTCTACACTACAAGCCGAGACTCACGCGGTTCTTCCACGTGCCATCGGTGTATCAAACGGCCTTTCACGTACCCTTGAGGTATATCGAAAGATACTTCACGTACTCGATTGTATATAGGAAGGCCCCTTGTGAACGGTTGTGCATTAGACAACACTACTACCAATTTGACCTCCCACATACCTTGCATATATCGGGAGACCCTTTTAGGAATCCTCAGACCAACTGAGTTAACCTTTTGGCCGTCTTAGCTTTATGGGTGAAGTTTGTAAAGTCTTGATAATCTTATGAGATTCCTGACTCTTATCCACTCCTTTCACATATTTGCTTGTTTCTTTTAGTTTGAGTAGTACTTGCTTGTGTGTGGTAGTTAGGGGGTTATTAGAGAGTTTAAAGATGGCATCCTCATCTAGGACTACCACTCAAGAGGTCCCTTTCCAAGGTGTGTCTTTTGTATTCCCTCCAAGTGAAGGTATTGGTCCTCCCTTTATTGCCACTCTAAATATTCATGGGTTAACTATAGGATTACAGGTCTAGCTGTTTAATCTAGTAATTCCTATTACACCTAATGTCTCAAATGTCACCTCTCCTCCTAGAGAGGATCAACCTCAACCTAATCCCTCTCCTTCTTCATTGGTTGTTGCTTCATCCCTTTCTTCTTCTTCACTTGAACAAAGCTCTATGGTTAGTAGTCAAGAAGAAGAAAGGGAAGGGTAAAAAGGAGAAGGATAAGAAAGAGAAAAAGCAGCAACCATCTGCTCTTGATGGTCCTCGTTCTAAGAGAACACTCGAAAAACCCTAGTTTCCTTGTAAGCTTTGCAAGGGGGGCCACCTTCTTAAGGAGTGTCCCGGTCTCTCCTGTGTACAAGAAGAATGGTCTAAAAGGTCCAAACCATCTATGTCATCAACCTCTGATCATCATGTTGACAATACTCCCTCAACCAGTGACCCATTGGTAAAAGGTCGTAAGGGTAAAGTCTTGTATCCTTGTTTGATATGCAAGGCTATGCATCATACTTTTCTTTGTCCAAGCATGGATGAAGCTTCGTGTTGGTTGGAAAATATTACTGATCATCAACAGGTGATTCCAATAAGTGATAGTAAGTTATCCCTCGATTCCTCGTTGGTTGACTAAGTGATTAATTCAGTTTCATCTATAATTGATCCCACTCTTCCTTCGGAGAGTGAAGTGGTCAAGTCGATGTCATTTCCACCCGATCCCACTCTTTCATCACAGAGTGTTAATATTGAAGTAGTCACTTTGACCAAATCTTTGTCTTGTTCTTCTCTTCCAATAGAGAATGAACCAAAACCTACCGAAGTTTTTATGCTTTGTTTTGATTGTTCTCGACAAGAGGAAATTTTGTCCCTTTCGACAAAACCCTCTCTAAGTACTGAGGTTATTTCCTTTGACTGGAGTAACCTAACAGAGTCTCATTTTCATTCAAGTTTTCCTTCCCAAATAGTTGTGAATGTTACTGCTAGGTGGATACTTCGCACTATTGTTAACGAAGGGGCTTCTGTTAGTATTCTATCCTCAACTGCTTGGCAAGCTTTAGGTTCTCCTCGACTTGTGCCATCCACTGATCAGCTATTAGATTTTAATCACAGACCTACTGCACCTTTAGGGACCCTTCCTTATTTTCCTATTACATTAGGAAGGAAAACTGTCTGTATTGATGTTATGGTGGTCCAAGGTCCTTTAGATTTCAATCTGCTCCTTGGACGTGATTATGTGTACACCATGAAAGCCATAGTGTCCACACTCTTTAGAGTTATTCATTTTCCCCATGATGGGAAGATTGTGACCATTGATCAACTTTCTTTTGTTACACCTCACCATCGCATCACTCCTAGTAATCAGACTACCCTGAATGTGCCACATGTTCTTGTGGTTCCTCCCCCTTCTTCTAGTTAGCTTCTTCCCATCATAGGTAAAATGGGGCGCATGGCTCTATTCTATGGACATCATAATGGAGCTAAGCTGCTAGCTTTTATATAATGGGGGAAACCTACCAACCTCTAGATATCATGTTGGGGCAGAGCATAGTTTACTTTTGGTTTCAAGCTCGTTAAAAAATAAAACCACTCCTTAAGCATAGTTTACCTTTTGGTTTCAAGCTTGCATAAAAATGAAACCATGTTGCGAGCATAGTTCCCATTCTATGTCAAGCTCGTTAAAAAATGAAATAGATGCCTATGAGAAAAGTTCTCATTCTATGTCAAGCTCGTTAAAAAATCAAATGGATATCTTCAAGCATAGTTTACCTTTTGGTTTCAATCTTGCATAAAAATGAAACCATTCGTGAGCATAGTTCATTTTCTATTTCAAGCTCGTTAAAAACTGAAGTAGGCTTCCCTAAGCATAGTTTACCTTTTGGTTTCAAGCTTGCATAAAAATGAAACCATGTTCCAAGCATAGTTACCTTTTGTTTCAAGCTTGCGTAAAAAATGAAATAGATCCCCTTCCCTCGAGTCAAGTCTTCCCTTTAGTGTTAGAACTTGAACCTTATTTTCACCTGCCTAATTCTCGTTCTTCCTACCCCCCTAGTGAACATTTTCACATTAGTAACCAGGTTTTTTAGGTTGGGTATGGAAGAAGAATCATCAGATGAAACAAAGCTTGGGGGGCATGTCGAGCACCTAGCAACCATGCTAGGGGTAAGGTTTGCTAGCAGTCATGCTGGGAACAAGATTCCAACCTCTATATATCATGTTAATGGAATTTTTCAAGCATATTTTACCCATTGGTTTCGATCTTGTGTAAAAATGAAACCAATCTTCGAGAATTCTTTCAACTTATCTTCGAGCTCGTTAAAAATAGTAATATGGTGTTAAGCTTACTTTTCATTTTAAGTGCTCTGGTTAAAACATGAAAATTGGTTTGAGCTTATTTTATTACTTTTTCATGCTCTGGATTCAAACATTAAAAAGGTTAATAGAGTCCTCTTTAATCTCTTTTCGAACTCTTAAAATGTGAAAATATAGTCGAGTGATATTGTCTTCTTCACGCTTGTTAAATCATTTTAAGAGTCGTTCATCTGACAGTAGGTTATCACTTTTTCGGTTCAGGTGAACTATTTTACGAAAAAGGACCCTTTGGAGTCTTCTTCCATGGTCGTTCAGAATCTCTAAACATGAACGATACCAAGTTTTCTTTCATTGGACTCCTTAAATTAAACATTGAGAGACCCTTTTTTGGGAACGAACCCCTCCTCTCTCAAGTTCATAAAACATATGAGTTTGGACTTTTATTCGAACAAGCTATACCAAGTGTTTGTTACCCTCTTTAAACTCGTAAAACCGAAAAGAGGCACTCATCAACCATGACGGGGGAAATGGGAAGGGAATCATTTTGCAAACAAATGGCAGTAGTTTGTCATTACCTTTGAACATGGCACTTGTCTGCATATCATTACAGTCAATTGGGTATTCAGCTGATGTCTATGACGATCCACTTTCATGAGCCATGTCACTCCTTTGAGTCTTCCAAAAAAATGCATTGTCCACTATTGCATTGTGTGTTTGTCCTATTTAGTCATGATGCCAAGTCTTTTTTCGTGCCGCCCGATGTTTAAAGGGAAGTTGAAGAAGTTTTTACCTCTACAATCAAAATAGTTTATGTGTCAGTACTTTTGAGTCAGTCCTATGGTTACTACATTCACATCATTATAGAACTATGTTCTGAGTTTCATGTCATCTATGTGGGACTCATCATGGCCCTCCTTCGACAAGACTATTCCTGTCGACATCAGCTCATCATCCGGGAAATAATCTTAGAAACAAAAAACTTAGTACCTTGAGATTTGTATGCCTTAATTACAGATTCTCTCATTCTCGACATAGGTTCACATCATTGACTTTTGATTGATAGAATCCACTGGGTGTTCAACATCAGGACATCTATTCACACTCAGTAGATTGTACTAGGGTACCTTGGGAATCATTGACATCAATGGTGAGCTCCCTCGCACTCGTTAACGGTTCACATCATTGACCGGTAATCAAGTGGTTTCTACCATGTTCGACTTTAGATCATTGTAATCACATGGATAGAATCATACTTTGTGAAATACAAGATGAAGACCTTGGGTATTTGTTTAGCGCTCATAGCTTTCCCCAGGTTGCGATGGATTTTTGTATATCTAGCATGGATCCACATTTGTATGGTGGTGGCTATGCTCAAATTTGCATCTGTATGACATAGATCTACGTTGTATGTCTAGTAGCTATGTCCAAGTTTGAGTCCTCTATCACATGGATCTACGTTGTATTCTAGTAGCCATGCTTGTTTATTCCTCCCATGGATCTTCCTTGCATTGGTCTGCAGCCATGAGTTGGTTACATGTGTTTATGAGTCAAAAATATTGATGTACTACAGATGCCTACTTGACGACATGCTCCGATCAATCTGACATTTTCACCTCGAAGTGACAACTTGTTCTCTCAAAGCTCTCGTTTATCATATCCCTTTAAGTATCATGCTCTGGGGGGCATTCTATTATACCTAAATCCTATCACCACCTTGTGATAATACCCTTAACTCCCATGTTTTCCCTTAATCCCAGCATTTAGAGTGGAAACCTACTCTGTTTGTCAATTCTACATGAAAAAACTCAGCATCGCGCTTTACCTGTGGCCCATGAGCGGTACCTTGCTCACACCACCTGTATCCTATTTTCCATAAGCGGTGCCACCACCTATGGTCTTTTGTCCATAAGCATTTCTCATCTAAACCGCTCTGTCATAAGAGAAGAAAAGCGATACCCTGGGTAAAATGGGAAAAAGAGAAGTTTCTCGAGTCTTCTTGATCATGAGCCTCGTGTCCTCCCTTATCCCTATCATTGTGGGTCAGTTGGGCTCGAGATCCCCCATCATAGGATCTTAGAGCCACCTCATCAACAAATCTCTCAACTATTCCTATCCATTGAGCCTTATAAATACAAGCTTATGTCCATAGTTGAGGGGGAGAACTATAGAGGTATTTTTATGTTGTTGGATTGACCACTTAGCCCAATCCATTGGAGAGCATAGAGATCAAAGTTGGAGCTCATGGGGTTGAAGTGTTTGTTTCGTGGAGATGCTTGTCAACACTAAAGAAATGGTTGTAAGCTTATCCATATATCTTTAATGCAAAGTTGATTTATGTCCCACATTACTGTTGTTTTGATTTCACATGTACATGTTGTTAGATTCCTTAGTCGCTAACACGGATAAGTAGATGATTTTCTGGTATCTTTGATGTGTTTGCATGTTTGATCTGTTTGTAGGTACACAGGTTCACTATCAAATTAGAATTTTAGGTGTCTATGACATCTAGGAAAGGTCTTCATCCTTTGTCGTTCACTCATTTGTTCTGGATCTAAACCATTCAGACCAGAGGAACAGCTTCTGCCTGCAGAAGGTGAAATATTCCTGGTTATAGGGGAGTTATTCCTCCTCTCCCATCTGAATCCTTGAGATCATGATATGTAATTTGATGAGTCTTCACCTTCCAAGAACATTCCACCAATCATAATTTCAAATTTGTGGTTAAGTCATGACATGTGTAAGGAGGAATCTAGCCACCCAAGGCCCCCATGGACCTCCAAATGTCCTTATGAAGCAATGCCACTTTATTTTCTCCATATATATTATCTGTATGACCCAAATTAATTTTTAAATGGTAAACTAAGGTTATCTTGAGTCCCATATCCCCCTTATTGCAATATTTAATGTCTCCTCCCCCAATCTATGGAACTAGTAGGTGGGTGAAATAGTGTCAACTAGTAGACCTATTGGAATGGGGACATGACAGTCCTCCCCACCCAATATTGCTTGTCCTCAAGCAATGCCAATTTTCGATGCTGCAAAATTTTCTCATCTTCCTAAGTGGCCTCCTCACTATGAAAATCCTTCCATTGTACCAAATATTCTCTTATTGTTCTTCTTCGTAGTCTTCTCTCCCTTGTTCTCAATATTTTGTGTGGAATGAGAACAATTTGTCATGCATCATCCAAGGGTGGTAAGTTATATGAAACTGAAATTTGCAGCCCTGTAACCTTCTTTAGACAAGAAACATGAAATACATTATGAATTTTTCTTCCCATGGGAAGCTCCAATTGATAGGCCACTTCTCCAACTTTTTGAATCACCTTGTCGAGACCATAAAATCTTGGTTTGATATTATTTGAATCTTTAACTTTTATGGTGGTTTGTTTGTAGGGATGCAACCTCAAATACACCAAGTCGTTCACTTGGAATTGTCTCTCAATTCTATGTTGATCTGCATATTGTTTCTTCTGATTTTGAGCAACCTACAAGTTATCTCTCAAAACATTCAAAATTTCTTGACTTTCTTCAATTCAATCCTTAGCCTTTGGAGCTTTACTATCACCAAAAATGTGGTCAATAAAATTGGATGCATCACAAACATAAAGTTCTTTAAAAGGAGACATGCCAATGGACATATGGAAAGTAGTATTGTAACAAAACTCACCCAAATGCAACCATTTTATCCATGTTTTTTTTTGCCCACTAGCATAGTTCCTCAAGTATCCTTCCAACCATTGATTCACCCTCTCTATTTGGCCATCAGTTTGGGGTTGATATCTTGTACTAGGTGTCAAATTGGTCCCCACCATTTTGAAGAGTTATTTCCAAAATACACTCAAAAATATGTTATCTTTGTCATTGGCAATGCTCTTAGGAAGTCCATCCAATCTGAAAACTTATTTAAAAAATAATTCAGCCACTTGTGCAGCAGTGAAAGTGGTAGTAACAGTAAAGAACTGAGAAAATTTAGTGAGTCTATCCACCACCACAAATATTCAATCCTTACCAAATACTTTGGGCAAACTAGTGATGAAGTCCATGGAAATGCTCCCCCATTTTTGTGTTGGAATAGGAAAGGGATGTAAGATACCAGCTAGATGGGTGTGTTCCACTTTATTTTGTTGACATGTGGGGCATTCATTAACATACTTTAGAACATCAGCCTTCAACCCTTTCTATGCAAATATTTCGCTCAACATTCGGTATGTTTTGAAGAAACTGGGGTGACCTGCTAGAGGAGAATAATGAGCTTTCTTTATAATTTCCTCCTTCAAACTCGAATTAGAGACCAAATAGATTCTACATTTGTAGTAGATGATTCCTTCCAACACCTTATACCTATCATCATGGTTAGTTCCATCAAAAAGTTCACAAGCAAATTTGTCTTTGGCATACTCTACTTCTAATGTGGCATTCCAATTTTCTTCTACATCCATTAAAGAAATAGAAGGTCTTCTATATAAGGCATCAGCTACCACATTATTTTTTCCCTTCACATAATTAATATCAAAGTCAAATTCTTGAATCTCACTCACCCACTTGTTCTGCTTTTTAAGTAAATCCTTTTGAGTGAGGAAGTACCTTAAACTGTTATGGTCAGTTTTGACCACAAATTTGTTTCCCACCAAGTATTTTCTAAACTTGATCAAAGCATGCATGATGCCTAGCATTTCTTTATCATAAATAGAGTAAATATTCTCATGTGGCTGTAGCTTCCTACTCTCAAAATATATTGGGTGTTGTCTGTGTTTTAGGACTGCTACAATTCCTTCTCCCGATACATCATAGTCCAATACAAATGGTTTAGAAAAATCAGGCAAGGCTAGAATAGGACAATTGCTTATTACCTCCTGCATTCTTCGAAAAGCTTTTTCAGCCCCTTCATGCCATTGGAAAGGATCTTTCTTTGTCAAATCAGTGAGAGGTGAAGGGAGATGGGAGAATCCTATTAATCCCGTGATACTTTTAGGACGAGGCCACTCTAAAATGGATCTTATTTTCTCCATATCCACCTTCACACCATCTTGACGAATGATGTGTCCAAGATACAAGAGCTCTGTCAAACCAAACTCACATTTTGATAGCTTAGCAAACAAAGATTTATCATGCAGAATTTTTAATACCTCTTCTAGATTATGCGAATGTTCCTTCCAAGTTTTACTGTAAATAAGAATGTTATCAAAGAAAAATAGTACAAACTTATGAAGTTGCTTGTGGAATATGTTTTTCATGCATGATTGGAATGTTGTAGGTGCATTTTTCAATCCAAAGGGAATGGAAACAAACTCAAAGTAACCATAGTGGCATCTGAAAGCAGCCTTTGGTATGTCTTCTTCTCTCATTCGAATTTGATGATAACCAGATCTAAGGTCAATCTTTGAGTACAACTTGTCCCAATGGATCTCATCCATGATCTCATCAATCCTTGGGATGTGGTATCTATTCTTTACAGTATTCTTGTTTAATTCTCTGAAATCAATTCACATTCTCAAGGTTTCATCTTTATTTTTAACCATAACAATTGAAGAAGAAAATGGGCTAGAACTAGGCCTTATGAGACCCAACTCCAAGATTTCTTTAATGGCCTATTCAATCTCCTCATGAATCCTTTTGGGGTTCCTATATGGATGCATTTTGATAGGTTGGTTTCCTCTCTCTAACTCAATGATATGCTCAACACCTCTATCTAGTGGTATTCTTATGGGAAGATCTCCAAAAACCTTCTCATACTTACTCAATGGTTGCTCTATCTCCTTAGGGTGCTTGGAAATGTTCAAGTGAGGTTTAAGAGATGTAATTAAACATTCAGCAGCCCATTCTACATCTCCATGCCTCAAGATAGTCCTCATGTTGTGAGAGGACACAACTTGATTTGGGTAAGTGTGCATTCCCCTTAACAAGATGGGTTTCCCTTCTGAATTTTTGAACCTTATTTCAGGGACATGATAATTCATTGTATGCTCCCCTAAATAATACAGCCATTGTACTCCCAAAACTACATTTCTATCAGCCACATTCACTACATAAAAATTGTCAATGATAGTATGATTTCCTAGAGTAAGTTGAAGCTTTAGAATCCATTTAGTGCAGTCCAAAGAATTGTTACCTGGAATTATTACTGTGAAACCATCAAAATTTTCAGCTTGTAACTTTTTCCTCTCCACCAAGGCTGCATCTATGAAGTTTTTCTTGGCTCCACCATCCACTAGAACCGTGACATTTTGGCCTTGTATGCTGCCCTTGATCCTTAAGGTGTGGAATCTAAGTACACCCGAGAGTGCTACATTTTTTCCTGTGTCAGGAATGGGTTGTTCTTCTACTTTTTTTTTATACCCTTCTTCTTGGGATTCAAGTTGTGCTTCTTCCTCCTCCTCCTCCTCTTCATCATCTTCAGAAAAAACTTCAATGCAGTGTGTCTTCCCCTTGCAACATCTATGTCCCGGGACCCAAGGTTGTTGGCATGTAAAACATAGATTCTTTCTTATAAGCTCTTATTTCCTTAGTCCTCCTTAGTTTTCTTAGGTAGAGGAGTCATTTTTCCATGGATTCTTACCTTCCTTGAACTTGGAAGGGAAATATGGCTTGGGAGGGTATTTTGCTCTTGGCAATACATTCTGCAAATCCCTAGTAAAATTCATGTCATCCTTCAATGTGGTTGGATTGTGGGATTTCAATAGACCTCTCAAAGGTTCTTTCAATACTTGAGTAAACAATAAAACCAAACTATCCATAGATACATCATAAACCATTGCTGAAATATTTTCAAATTCTAACATATATGCTTCAAGATTTCCTACTCGCTTCAATTGCGCTAGTTCTTTGAAAGGAAGTTCAAGGTCTTTCCTCTCAAATATCTACATCAATGCATTGGAGAAACCCTCATAAGATAAAATCAGATCATGTCCCAAGATTCTAAGACCATGGAACCACCAATAACTAGCTTCCCCTTCAAGATGCAGAATGGCCATTTTCAATTCATCTTCTTCAACCATAGGATTTAATTGGAAATATACACTTAATTTTTGCAACCAAGCACTAGCAGAGATTTGTGAGGAACCATCAAAGAAAGGAATGGTTAATTTTCACATGGTGTATTTTAATTCATAGTTAATATGAGATTCCCTATTCCCATGTCCTCCTTTCCTGAACTAAAGAGAAGCTCTAATGAACTCATCAAAAGGTTGGACTTTCCTACAATCATCACTTAATTGCTACCAATCATTGTTGCTTCTCTAACATCATAGGTGGTGTAAGGGCCTTATTTGGACTCTAATAACTTATGTATTTCAGGTCCATTCTTATTTTTGAACTCATGAGTTCTTTTATTAGGTCCATTCTTCAAAAAAATGGTTTCTCAATTGGTCTTCCCCTCATCAAGGGGTGTACTACTCCTACTCCCGGGTGTTGACTTGCTCCCAAGTTGGCTAGCCAAAAATTCAAATCCTTGAATAAAATGTTTGGTCATGCCTTCCAGATATTATTTAATGAATTTCTTAAGGTCCTCATTGTTTTCTTTTTCATCCATATATCCCAGTTATAGTTTTTTCCTTAATCTTCTTGTAAAAAGAATTAACCTCTCCACTTCCTTCCTTTCACTATTAAGGTCTCCAATCTCAGTTTCTAAGGGAGGTATTTTAGAATCAAAAAACATGAATAAATATCTCTATAAGGTTCCAATATCATTCTCTAATACCACTTGTAATATCCCAATTCAAAACTTCCCAACAAAGGCAGAATTTTGGGATAATTGTCTTGACTAGTTTTGACTCTGGGGGATTCGAATGGATCGAGAGGGTCTCAAATTTGGTAGGGAATGATGTGGGGAGTATTAGTAATATTAAATTAATTATTTTATACTTTTATGACAGTTCATAGACATATGCAACTCTATTTTGGCATGATGGAAAAAAGGGAAAAAATACTAGTAATTTATGATGCAATTCCCCCTTGGGTGTGGGCAGAAATGGCTCATCGATTCCTATGAAACCCTATAAGAATTCATAATATGGTATGGGTACTGTAATTAAACTTATTTACTGTTATTTTTTTTTTAATATTTATACAACAGAGGATTAAAGCTTCATATTCAAATGCATTATTTCAGCAATATTTGCTTAAGGGTAATGACACATAAAAGCTCAACTTCGACTCGTAAATGTGAATATAATGGTTCAGAATAGAGAAAGATGAATGTATACCATTGAAATAATTTCAATATCTCACTAACAGAATATAACATTGACCCAAGTCGCAATATACATCAGATATACAATCTCCATTGAAAGGGAAAATCATCACATGGAAACTAGTCACAATAAAGCTTGGAAATGTGGGCATTTGCATATTTATTTCTCCTGATTTAAAATTAAAAATAATATGAGAGATATATTACATATATATGAATCATTCACCCATGATTTGGAATCAACTGCACTCAATGGGGCGCAACCACCATTCACACGAGTGCGCCTTCATAGGAAAACATGGAAATATGGAAGTGGAAATTGAGAGAATGGGAGGAGAGATGGGTCCCGAAAAGTAACAGACTTTTATATGAAGAAAAAAACTCCATGAAGTTCCAAATGAGAGGTATTAATGGCCTCTCCCATGGCCAACTTGTATCATAATCTCACTCTCTCAAAATTGTCTCACTATCAGGGTAAGTGTGCACTCACCATGCAATGGACAAGCTAATGCTCTCCAAATGCCAAAGGAATATTCACAAATGACAAAAAGATATTTACATTCCTTGTGACATATTTTTATAACCCTCCTAAGTTCCTCCAATTTTGAATTCATTCCCATAGTCTTCCTCCACCTCATCCTTGATGTTTAGTAAACTCCATGCCACTTGGCCTTCTCCTCAACACTTCATCTTCCACCAAATTCGAATGGAATCCACCTAGTCCCAAGTCACCCTCTTGAAGGATATTTTTAGCCCTGAAATTTCAGGTTTTCATAGGTCTGCAATCAAATATTACTTTTCATATAATCTTCCATCATTGTTGTCATAAAGCGCAAGGGAATCTAGCTCCACATGGCACCCAGTTTCTTCCTATACTCTTCCTCTTCTATGGGGAGTTACTCCTCCTCACAATTTTGAATCCTTGAGCTCATGATATGTCATTTTATGACTCTTAACCTTCCAAGAACATTCCATCACTCATAATTTTGAATTTGAGTTTAATTCATGACATGTGTAAGGAGGAATCTAACCACCCAAGGCCCCCATGGACCTCCAAATGTCCTTATGAATCAATGCCACTTTATTTTATCCATATTTATTATTTGTATGACCCAAAGTAATGTGTAAATGATATACTAATGTTCTATTGGGTCCCATAGCTCCCTTATTGCAATATTTAATGCCTCCTGCCCCAACCTAGGGAGCTAGTAGGTGGGTGAAACATTGTCAACTAGTATACCTATTGGAATGGGGACATGACAGTCCTCCCCACCCAATACTGATTTTCCTCAAGAAATGCCAAGTTTTCATGCTGCAAAATTTTCTCATCTTCCCAAGTGGCCTCCTCACTAGGAAAATCCTTCCATTGCACCAAATATTCTCTTATTGTTCTGATTCATAGCCTTCTCCCCTTCGTTCTCAAGATTTTTTGTGGAATGAGAACAAGTTGTCCTTCATCATACAAAGGTGGTAAAGTATCTGAAACTGAAATTTGCTGCCGTATAACCTTATTTAGACAAGAAACATGAAATACATTATTAATTTTTCTTCCCATGGGAAGCTCCAATTGATAGGCCACTTCTCCAACTTTTTGAATCACCTTGTAGGGACCATAAAATCTTGGTTTGAGATTTTCTGAGCCTTTACCTTTTATGGTCGTTTGTTTGTAGGGTTGTAACCTAAATTACACCAAGTCATTCACTTGCAATTGTCTCTCCATTCTATGTTGATCTGCATATTGTTTCTGCTGATTTTGAGCAACTTGCAAGTTATCTCTCAAAACTTTCAAAATTTCTTTACTTTCTTCAATCCAATATTTAGACTTTGGAGCTCTACTATCACCAAAAATGTGGTCAATAAAAGTGGATGCATCATAACCATAAAGTGCTTTAAAAGGAGACATGCCAATGGACATATGGAAATTAGTATTGTAACAAAACTCACCCAAATGCAACCATTGTATCCATGCTTTATGTTGCCCACTAACTTAGTTCCTCAAGTAGCCTTCCAACCATTGATTCACCCTCTCTGTTTGGCCAACAGTTTGGGGATTATAGCTTGTCCTAGGTGTCAAATTTGTCCCCGCCATTTTGAATATTTTTTGCCAAAATGCACTCATAAATCTGTTATCTCTGTCACTGACAATGCTCTTAGGAAGCCCATGCAATCTGAAAACTTCTTTAAAAAATAATTCCACCACTTGAGCAGCAGTGAAAGTGGTAGTAACAGAAAATAAATGATCAAATTTAGTGAGTCTATCCACCACCACAAATATGCAATCCTTACCAAATACTTTCGGCAAACCAGTGATGATGTCCATGGAAATGCTCTCCCATTTTTGTGCTGGAATAGGCAAGGGATGTAAGAGACCAGCTAGATGGGTGTGTTGCACTTTATTTTGCTAATATGTGGGCATTCATTAACATACTTCAAAGCATCATCCTTCAACCCTTTCCATGCAAATATTTCCCTCAGCATTATGTATGTTTTGAAGAAACCGGGGTGACCTACTAGAGGAGAATCATGAGCTTTCTTTAAAATTACCTCCTTCAAACTAGAATTAGGGACCAAATAGACCGTACCTTTGTAGTAGATAATTCCTTCCAACACCTTATACCTATAATCATGGTTAGTTCCATCAAAATTTTCACAAGAAAAATTATCCTTGGCATACTCTACTTCTAATGTGGCTTTCCAATTTTCTGCTACATCCATTAGAGAAATATAAGGTCTTCTAGATAAGGCATCAGCTACCACGTTATTTTTTCCCTTCACATATTCAATATCAAAGTCAAATGCTTGAATCTTACTCAACCACTTTTGTTTCCTTTTATTTAAATCCTTTTGAGTGAGGAAGTACCTTAAACTTTTATGGTCAGTTTTGACCACAAATTTGTTTCCCACCAAGTATTGTCTAAACTTGATCAAAAAATGCATGATGGATAACATTTCTTTATAATGAATGGAGTAAATCTTGTCATGTGGTTGTAGCTTCCTACTCACAAAATCTATTGGGTGTTGTCCTCGTTTTAGGACTTATCCAATGCCTTCTCATGATGCATCACATTCTAAGACAAATGGTTTAGAAAAATCAGGGAAGGCTAGATTAGGGTAGTTTCTTATTACCTCCTTCATTCTTTGGAAGGATTTTTCAGCCCCTTCATGCCATTGGAAATCATATTTCTTTGTCAAATCAGTGAGAGGTGAAGTGAGTTGGGAGAACCCCTTCACAAACTCTCTATAGTAGATGCAAATTCCAATGAATCCTCTTAATTCAATGAGACTTTTGGTACGAGGCCACTCTAAAATGGCTCTTATGTTCTCCATATCCACCTTCACACCATCTTGACCAATGATGTGTCCAAGATACTCTCAGGTTTTTACTTGTTCGAATCCTTGCATAAAATCTTTCTTCATGCCTTCAAGATCTGATTTAATGAATGTATTATGGTCCTCATTGTTTTCTTTGTCATCCATATCTCCCAGTTCTAGTTTTGCCTTAAAATTCTTGTAAAAAGAACTAGCCTCTCCACTTCCTTCCTTTTAACTGTTAAGGTCTCCAGTCTTAGTTTCTAAGGGAGGGAGGTCAGAATCAGAAAACATGAAAAAATATCTCTATCAGGTGCCAAAATCATGCTATTATACCTCTTGTAATGTCCCAATTTGAAAATTCCCAATAAAGGGAGAAGTTTGGAAAAATTGTCTTGACTAGTTTTGACTCTAGGTGATTTGAATGGCTCGAGAGGGTCGCGAATTTGGTAGGGACTGATGTGGGGAGTATTAGGAGTCTTAAATTGACTCTCTTATACTTTTATAATAGGTCATATACATCTGAAACTATATTTTGGAATGATGGAAAAAAGGGAAAAATTACTAGCAATTTATGATGCAATTCCCTGTAGGGTGTGGGCAGAAATGTCTCTCCAACTCCTATGCAACCCTCCCAACTTTAAGAACAGAGTATGGGGACTATAGTTAGACTTAATTTACTGTAATTTTTTGTGCTTAATAGTTCTTCAACAGAGGATTAAATCTTCATATTCGAATGCATAATTTCAGCAATATTTGCTTAAGGGAAATGACACATAAAACCTCACCTTCGACTCATAAATGGTGCATATAATGGTTTAGAACAGAGCAATATGAATATGGACCGTTGATAACATTTCAATATCTCACTAATAGCATATAAAATTGACCCAAGTCACAATATACATCAGATATACAATCTCCAATGAAAGGGAAAATCATCACATGGAAACTAGTCACAATAAAGCTTGAAAATGTGGACATTTTCATATGTATTTATTTTGATTTCGGCTTACAGAGAAGATGAGACATATTACAGAGCAATGAATAATTCACCCATGCTTGGTAATCAACTGATGTAATGTTCCGGATCTGATATACATATCAAAACACTAATTATTGCCGCAAATTAAATTAAAATTCTGATATATAACTTGCACACGTTCGATAAATCTTTGGACTAGGAAAATAGGGGTATTTTAATAATAAATTCATAGGCATGGAAGAGGGAAGAGGGAAGAATACAAATAATATTTCAGTAACTATATATCATCTTCCCTAACACATTTATATCGGGGACCATTTAGGTTTCACAGTCAGCTATGTTGAAACTTACTCCCACGCTTCCGGGTCACCCAACCGTGAAACTAGGAAGATTCCTTCATTGCCTTTAAACCATAGGCTTGGAAAAATTCCAAGAGGTATTATCAGACACATGGACAGCATAATATAAGGTTTCAATCAGTTCATAACAGTTCTGGAAAGGTTTGGGAAGTTTACGAGTGAATTGGGAAAATTTGGGCAATCTTGGCTTAGTGAGGCCCTGCATAATGGAGGCTACTCAAATAAGGTACATATTAAAATAAATATCAGTTTGGGGGTTTTTATGGACATAGGGGTCTATTAAAAACATCCATAATCTTACATAATTTCATTTGGATTAACAGAACTCTCAAAATTACAAAAATGGCGAGACTAGTCAAATTTAACTAGTCATCTAGTTAGGGTGTATAGAAACACATGAAATTCGTAGCAGAAGTGCATTGTACATGAAAATTGAAATTAAAATATCCTAATACATATTACATCACTCAGACTCAGTTTCATGGCCACTACTCAATTATTATTGCACTAAACTGATCAAATCCCTCATTTTCATGGAAAATTAAGCTCATACAAGGAAAAATTAATATGTGAGATTATTGGGAAGAAATATTACAGTATGATAGAGAAATTAAACAGTTTTTATAGGCTGATACACATCATAAGGAAGTAGAATGACTGACCGCTCCAGAATATGACTCAAAACAATGGGCAGGACTCCCAAAATTTGACAACATAATGGATGGGAGCGTAGGTGAAGCTTGGGCTTCATTGGAGCTCGATTTCACTGATGATGATGGCTTCAATAAGTGGTTGATCTAATATCATGGACTGATAATCATGTGCTCCACATCTGCAATGAGAAAGGAATGGGAGGAAGAAGAATGGGGAAGGGAAGGAAAAGACTTGGGGCACATCTCCCAATAGACTGACGCTTACCACTCAGTAATGAAGCTTAATTTTTAATCAATTACAAAACATGCATTAACCAAACTGAGTAAATGAGCTCTAATTTTCTTTAAATAAAACCATTGGTGACTTGTTTGGCAGGTATAGGAAATAGGCAATAGGTGACGTGTGAGAGCAAGTCATCCACTTTGAAACCCTAACCTTGGCCAAGTCATGCTCCCTCCTTGAGTAATTGGAAAATAGGTTCCATGTGAAGATGTTTCCATGTACTTGTCATCCATACAACTTAGAAACAATGCCCCCCTTACTCCAATGTTTCCTAACTTTCCTATGACAGCTTTTTTGACTCTCCAAAAGGAAACTACGCCCTCCTTTGTCAAATGTTTCCTACTTTTCCTATGACATCTTTTCTGAGTCTCCAAAAGGAAATTGTGCCCTCCTTTGTAAAATGTTTTCTGCTTTTGTCTCTAACTGCTTTTCTGTGGCTTTTGGAACTTTCCCTTTTCCATTTGGTTTCTTTTGTCATATAGTTTCTAATTCTCCTCCTTGGCAAGTTGGCTTGCCCATTACGCCCTCCTGACATGGCAAGATCAATTCCACATATTATTTGCACATTAATTAATTAATTAATGAAATAAAACTAAGTATAAGCCTCATAAATAATATTTGGACAAAATTCCCTATGTGAGGTAATAATGCATCTTTTGATCCCCCTCGGTGTTGGACAAGGTCAAAACTTTTGATGTCCAAAATGTGGGGACATGACAGTCCTCCCCTCCCAAATCTGCTTGTCCTCAAGCAGAAGCACTCAAGAGTGTTGCAAATTTGTCCACCATATAGGATAACTGGAGCATGAACTCATGTGCAAGAAAGGTTGACTTGCTCCATCAAGCCAGCATATAAAGTTTCTCCAATTACAAGTAATGCCAGGGTCCCATTGCTTGCATTGCACCCCCTTCAGTGACAATTCCTTCCAACACAAATTATCAGACAAAAATGTGCCTGGATCCCATTTCCTCAACTGTAAGTATCCAAACATTAGTATCCACCATAAAAAATTATCATCACAGGAAATGAGATTCATGATGTGGAAATCATACCACTGCACTGAAAAATGGAAATTCTCAATGCAAAATTGGAAATCTATGAGATTTCCCCACCCAACATAAATTTCTTTATGTGCTTGATGCACATCATCATTTAATCTCAATATTATGTTGATGAAATTACATAGGTGTGAGTCCCATGTCCCAAGACAATTATGGGCATCCTCCAATAACCATGGGTGCCCATGTTGCTCACATAAGATGTAGGATGTGTCTGCTGAAAATTCCATGGTGTAAGAAAAAGGTACACCCTCCAAGATGCATGAATTCAACAAGTATATACCCATTCCTACCATATATGAACAAATCCTCCAACTATCAGATCCATATGGGGATTTTATTGCTTTCCCATGTGCACAATCCCAATGGCTCAACTCTCTGCCACTGGTCATGCAACCAATACCATGAATGGAGGAATCAAAGAAAGTACATGGATGCATTTGTTGTAGATAATAATGTGGTGGTGCTTTCAACAAATCCCCGTGGATGAGTGTCGGAGCTTCCTGCTCCTTACTTGGCACAAAAAGGAACAATCCCCTCACCCAGTTGTCATTCTCATGAGTTGTAGTTGTAGTAAAAGGTGTAGAGGATGGAAAGTCATGAACCAATTTGAAACTTGGGTATTACTCATCCACCAAGCAAGTAGGTTAATCCTTGACTCCTTTGAATGATTCATATTTTTTACCATCTTGTGCCTCCCCCAAGAATATACACTTTTCACCAAGAGGCATCACCAAATCTCTCTGAAAAAGTGCAAGTGCTTGGTCTCTATTTTGTTTTCTTTCAAGTCCTTCAGGAAAACACAAATCACCATGAACCTATTGTGCATATCTACTAGATGTATAATATGGCTTCAAAATATATCTTTGTGGCTTCCCACATGTCAGGATAATCTCAATCACAACAAAGAATTTATTGCAGAAATTAAACTCTTTTCTTCCCACTGTCTTTATTCCAATGATGTCTCTATCCACCCAATCAATGCATGAATAAGGAACTTTATTTGTTGATCCATATGGAATGTGATCATCCACTTCCTCTAGATCATATTCTATTAGCCATAAGGGTTTGTCATAATGTCTCTCTTTCCAAGCATGTGTGTCAAACAACCCTTCATTGATGCAAGTAATTCTAGTACATCTTTGATCCTCTATTTCTGTGAAATTTTTATCTACCCCAGCCATGAATAGATGAATCTTTGCTTGTTTATTCACTTGGAATGTCCTCAGACATATTTATCATAGCTGAGAACTCCGCTATGCCATTCTACATACCAACAAGTGCTTGGACAAAATACTCTTCATCATGGCTCTTCACAAACACCTCCAAATCTGCATTTTC
>LPNX010362757.1:152352-217226 GCA_001517045.1 Pseudotsuga menziesii | reverse complement strand
CTGAGATGTATTATATATAGAGGACCACAAATAACTATAAAGCATGTCACAACAGGAGAAGGCAAGCAGCGTTTGAGTTGGGAAACACGTTTCGGCATTATACTGGGCTTGCATATCTGCACGAAGATTTCCATGTACGCATCATTCATCGCGATATCAAATCCAGCAATATATTGCTGGATGAAAGTTTTTGTCCAAAAATAGCAGATTTTGGATTGGCCAGGCTTCTTCCCGAAGATCGGAGTTATCTCAGTACTAGAGTTGCAGGAACCCTGTAAGAAAAATCACTTATACTGCTGTTCCGATTGTATTTGGATTTATGATATTTCGAGATAGGTTTGAACATTAACGTGGAGTTTTGTTTGGTGAGAGGATATACAGCTCCGGAATATGCCGTTCACGGGCAATTGACTGAGAAAGCGGACACCTTCAGTTACGGCGTTGTAGTTCTTGAGATTATTAGCGGAAGGAAAAGCATTGACATGAAGCAACCACCACATATACAATATCTTCTAGAATGGGTATTTTCTCTAACTGTTCATTTTCTGCATTTCAAAGTGAGTGGATGGATAATGCAACGCAAACGTATTTTTTTAAATAAATAATTAGTTTTATAGAAGTTTTTATTTGAGATATGGGTAGAATATGATTTATGTTTTTATTTTATTTTATATCTATGAGGAGGAGGATGAGACAAGTATACAGTTGAGAATGTAACTAGGCGTAGATAATTCATAATTGAACTGTTTAACTAAAAGAATATAAAAGAATATGAGGAATAATTATTTTTTCCATATTGTCTTTCATTCCATAAAAACCATTTGGCTTCCCTTCTGATCCAACCCACTGAATCTTCTTACTAGTTTCAGCAATTAATAAAGGCAGCCCTCCCTTCCTCGATGTCCTAGGTGAAAACAAGCATTAATTAAAGGTAAGGCTGAGGTTGTTGTTTAATGTTATCCATATCTCTTCCTGGTGGACTGAATTGGGTGGACATCCCTCCATGGATAATGCAACAAATGCAAGTGGATGGATAATGCAAAGAAAACTGTTTTTTTTTTAATAAATAATTAGGTTGATAGAAGTTTTTATTTGAGATTTGCCGTAGACTAAGGTCTATGCTTTTCATCTACAAGGATGAGACAAGTATACAGTTGGAAATGTAAGTTGAGAATGTAACTAAGCAGGGATAACTCACAGTTGAACTTGTTTAGATAAAAAAATATAAATAATAATTATTTTTCCATATCTTCTTCCATTCCATTTGACATGAGATAATGCTTATGCTCGGGATAATACCAAGATTACCAAAAAAAATACTAATCCATAGAATATGACATTAAATGTTATTTCATTGTTTGTCCTTGGGCGGTGATAACAAATTCACGAGGAACCTGAGAGTAGTCTCTGCACACGCGGAGATGTGCCAAGAATACTCAGGGTGAATGTCTCTCAACATGAGCATACGTGCCAAAAGGTTTACAAAATCGTGGAAGTTAGTTGCCCTTGAATTATATTTTTCAATACCATCCCTCTCAAAAAAATATTTTTCAATACCATCTCTTTCAAAAAATATAATTTCTTCTCAGGTTGGGTCAGATACATTCACAAGCATGATAGTTGATGCAAAATAAGTTGCGCTCAGTGTTGTGGGCGAATTGTGAAAAATTTGAACTGGTGCATGTGCATACGCAGGGGACAGAGCAAAAGGGAACTGTTGCAACATCATAGCCAAGAACACCCTAGATTCGATCATCTATAAATTCATACCCACACAAATTCTTGGTCCTAATACAAAAGGAAAAAACGCTATCAGATGTTTCATAGCCTTGGAAACTCCCTCAGAAAACCGTTGTCGGTTAAACTCATTAGTATATTTTTTTCATGGTGGACTGCAGCGATTGAAACTGTGACTTCAGTGCCTTGTAGAAGAGTAAGATGTCCCAGCTTGATCGTTCCGCAAGTCCTTCTCACCATAAATGGTATATGCGGATAAAGCCTCAATACCCTGAAGAACCATATTTACCTATTGAAGGTACTATGTTTCCATAATTAGTGATCAACTCGGATATGGTTACCATAAAGGTACTTAAATAAATGGTAGTTACATAATAGTAATGATGGGAATATTAACGGGATCAGTACTTGTAATAAAGGTAACATGTGAAGTTACATTAATCAAAGTAAGAGTCATATGGGATGTGATATACAAGGTTTCATAATGCTGAAATAGGGCTAGTCTAAGTATCATGATACATGTGTTCAAATATTATGGATACAATGTAAATCTTAGTCTAACTAACAAGAAATAAATCATAGTATCAGACTTCATCGTTACTCTATGGTGTCATATATAATCACTTGCTTTGTACATATTATGGAAACAATGATGATAATTACACTTAATAACACGTAACGAAACAGATCAATACAAGATATGTGTTATATATTATGCAACTACTCTTCTTGATAGTATACTTACATGTAACGAGAACCATTATTACAAGATAAGCATGAGTAAGTTATTCCTGTTGATTTGGTTGACTCTTATTAATACTTACACATATTGAGTAGTATGATGCTTATTAAAGCTCTTGTTCAAACCTTATGCTAATACTTCTCCTATATTTATTGATCTATAGAATATGATGGGATTGGTATTATAGAGTCTATGATGGGATTGGTATTATAGAGTCTATGCCATGTGAGTTTGCAACATATACACTTCTCTTTTACTCATACTCATAGTAATTCATACATTAAGAATTTACTGCAATTGACACAATTAGGCATACAGAGTATTATTACCATGGACATTGGCACTTTGGATCAGCAAGTGACTCTACCCTATAATAATTAAAGCACAACAATATTAGAGGTCACAATAATGTCATGGAATAGAGGGGTTCCTTGTCCCACAAACAAGGGGGTCTCATACACCAATTTGGTGTCTCGCTTGGCAGTGACCTTAAAAATAGATTATTATTATTATTATATAAATATAACTGAGTTGATTCTTACTATTTTCAGGTGATTTAGGACCCGGGCAGTTGGAGATTCATTCTTACATATGCTCATCACTTCCTTTCTCGCTAGCTCCTGCTATTTGGTGCGCATGGAAAGGAGAATGGCATCCCACACGAGTAAAATGGTTCTTGTCTCATGTTCGACCATGAAGAAAGTCTTGCATTCATCGATCATATCCTTAAAATACATGTTCAAATGCTGCTTCACTCCATTCTTGTTGGTTTTCATCGTCAATCCAAGGAGATCTTTGTCGTAGGGGTTCTCTCTATTTTCTAGAATCGTGTTTCGTTTAGCGATCCATGATTATCTGGTTCAGTACCCTTTGTATTTTTGGGTTTAGCCTTCAACCTTTCAAATTACCTTTGGTGTACAAAAACCTAAAAAGAAATGGACCACTCTTGAATCTATTGAACACAATATATGGAAAGCTAAAAAACAGTATTTTCTAGGAAACCTATGAAATCACAAATATACAAGATACAGCAAATGGGAAATATATGAAAAATAATCAGCAACATCAAAATCTGTGACAATGCTTAAGACCCAATGACCAACAACGATGCAACAATCACTATGGGAAGGGAAAAATATGAGTATAAATTTAGAGTCGAAAAAATTTGAAAAATCAGTCACATGCAAACCGACGAAAGCATCAACTTGAACTTGAAAAATTAAGAAAAACAGTAACATAAAAAAAAATCCAAAATCAAAATATTGGAAAATATAAGTAGGCATCATTTTGGAATAAAAGACTGAAAAATCAGCAACATGAAAAGCAAAATGAGTAAAACGGGAAAGACTATTTTTTTCTTTGAAAGGAAAACTCCAAGACATTTGCAGCACTACCATACAGTATGGCTCGTTAACAACAATATTAGGAGAAATACAAATATTCTTATAGCTGGAAACGGTGAGAAAGACAAGATATACTAACTGTTCAGAGCTGCCATCCTGAGAACAACAATAGAGTTCTCTATATATGCCAAAGCCTGAAGTGACCACAGATAAATCGACAATCTTGGTTATGTTTAGCATTCTTGATCCATCCATTCCAAAAGCATCTTGTAGATCGATTATATAAATTTCTTTTCTTTGTCAGCCGATAAAATTTCATATTATGGACCTCTAGTCGCATATGGATCTGGGCATTAATGATCATTAAATGGAACGGAAAGGGAAGACAATAAACCCCATCAACTAGGCTATCAACAACTCGCTATTATCTTTCTCCGTAAACGTGGTCTTTGAATTTGAAGAAGCCATAACCGATATCTCTCTCTACACAAAAGTTCAAACAAGCGCAGCCTTGCCCACAATTCCAACTTTCTCCTGTATAATGGTGATTTTTCTTTTCCTACGGACAATGCCCTTGCATACTAAAATATTGGATAATTGACAAGAAAATACAATTGTGATTCAATTATTATTATTGGAGATATAAAAAATTTATTTACGTTATACCTCCCCATGTTAAGCTTGTAAAAGCGCCTCCTCACTAAATTTTGAAGCATCACATTTATTTACTATAAATTTGTTTCACATAGATTGGAGGTTTTTATTTTGCAGAAGGAAGATGATCGAGGAATTTTATGATGGGAGAAAACAATAGTGAACACCAACAACCACACATTTATTGCATATTTCCCTCCTCGAGAGGAATCATACAATGCTTGTGTGGATGAGTACATATCTAAATTGGCCCTTGCTCCTTTTGATCACTCACGTCCTCTCTCAGAATTACACTTCTTGAATTACAAAACGAACAAAGCCAAATCCACCATGGTTTTTAGGTTCCATCTCCTAAGCTCTAGCAATGACATTCGCAGTGAGATTCAGGAATTCTTTCAGTAACTCAGTCTCTTGCATGTTGGAAGCGAATTTTTGGTCCCATTTGTCTAACAGATTTGTTGTGCAAGCCAGAACTTCCAGCACCATAGACTGGAAGAAACGAAACCAATAACGTTAGTGCTAAATTTTACATACATATTACAAAACCGGAAACTTCAGCAAATAGAAAGCATGCACACATATACAATTAAAACTCAACCAAATATTAAACAAAGAGATAAATATTCACAACAAATGCTGAGGGTATTCGTGATAGATTCCCTCCAATTTGACTGTCAAGCAACCTCGCAACAAACTTCCTAAGGCCCGTGAACATGTAGAAGGTATCCAACCGTATAAGAATGCACACCGACAGATGGATGGTTGCATGCCAAGATTTGTTTAAAATTCTACCACGCTATCCTTGACTAACCTTGACTGCACAACTGAGGCTAACCCCTCAGGGTCTTTAGTTGTTAAGGATCAAGGATCAGTGCATTTGTTGTCAGAGTTGTGGAGACTACTGCTAGAAAATAAAAAGTTGATTTCACAATAAGAGGTGTTATGTTGAATACTTTAGAAAACCATTTTATTAACCTAAAAAAACATAGCTTGATCGAATACATTATTCCCTGCTTATAGGGAATAATAAGTGAGTAGTAAGGTTTAATTTTTGTAANTATATATTCGAGATTCAGAGATGTTATTGTTTAGCCATGGTTTTTCTACATCAGGATTTATTTCCCAACGTTTTTATTATGAAAATATATTTATATAGTTGAATAAGGTTTGGAATTTATCTACAATGTATGTTGGTTGTGGATCTTGATCTTCAAGATTCAGAGATGTTATTGTTTAGCCATGTTTGTACCACATTTTTACTGTACACTCGTCTAAGCACGGGGGAGTGGGGGGACATCGTCCCTCCGCGGGGGTCCAAGGGAGAGCCCATCCCACCAGTCGGCGGGTCCAGAGGTCAACGGGCCCTTGGTCGGGGTTCGTGGCAGTGCCCTCAAGAAACGGGATTCGGGGACGAAGGCCCCAAAAGAAATTTTGGGGGTATTTGCTGGCCAACAATTTACATACCCATGGTATTGGGCGATCCATGGTATTTTTCCATGGTAATTCCCATATAAAATGAAATCATGAATTTATTTACTTGTAATCTTCGAAAGCACATGAATAATCATGGTCGTAGAAATGAAAACTATTAAAACCGAAACATTAAAATTAAACACTAAATTCAAAAGTGGCACTACAAGTATCACCTCCTATCCAGTTATTTGCACTATCTTTGAATGGAAGAAGGAAGGTGGAGGTTGAAAATATGAGCTATGTGGTTATCTCAAGGTGATCAAAATACAATTTTTTTCCATAATGTTGCAAATTACATACATGCTCATAATTCTATCTAGGAGATTATGAGTGAAGATGGAACTTATGTTTCAAAGGCTTATAAATTTCCTAATGAAGTTTTTCGTCACTTTCAATAATTATTTTATGATAAAATGACTTCTTATATTATTGACCAGATGAACATAGTAACATTGTACATAAATTTCTCAGAGTTTTTATAGAACAAGAGGGTGACTTAGTTATTTCTATGGCTACTTTGGAGAAAGTTAAGTCTATTCTAACGGGTTTTCCAAAATTGAAGACTCCAGATTGAGATGGTTGGACGATGGAGCTCTTCTAGGATATTGTTGGCATTATGGGAAATGACATCTTAGAGGTAGTGGAGAGTCCAAAACTATTGATAAGGTAAATGGAGATTTGAATTGTACCATTATAGATCTAATTCCAAAATGTTTGAGAATAGTCTCTTTCAATGAATTTAGTCCCATTTCATTTTGTATTCTTGTCTACAATGTGATTTCTAATATAATGGATTGTAGATTGAAGCCTCTGTTATCAAAGTACATATCCAGGGAACATTTGTGTTTCTTTGAGAATAGACAAATCTTGGATTCCATTGGTGTGGCTCAAGAGGGTTTCTATTGAATAAAGTTACAAAATAAGAAGGCCCCATTTTTAAAGATTGATCTCTTCTAGCCATATGACTGTGTTGACTGGGGTTTCCTGAGGCTTATTCTTTTACAAATTGGGTTGACTTTGGAGGTCACAAACTAGTTAATGGATTGTGTGGTATTGAATAATTATGTTGTTTTGGTAAATGGGTCCCCTACCATATTTTTAAGGGGTAATAGAGGGGTTTGGTAGGGATTCCCTCTATCTCCACTTCTTTTCTTCTTGTTCATTGAAGGATTAATCATAGTAATTGAAGACAAAAGAGGTATTGGAGCTTTAAATGGTATCAAAGTCTCATCTTTGGTTCGGATTAAACATTTAATTTTTGTGGATGATGTGATCATTTTTAGTGCTAGAATGGTAGAAGAATGGTTGATTTAGAAATTTGTTCTTGATTCTTTCAGTCGAGCATCTGGGGTTCTTATTAGTGCTACAAAATATTCCTTCTTGGAACATGGTTTGGATGAGGATAGTTAGTACAAATTGGTCACATATTTCCTTCCAAGGTATATTCCTTAAATAGGGGAAGAAAGTATTTGGGCTATTATTTTAAGCCAAATAACTATCTAAGGTGAATGCAAGCTAATGAGGGTCACTTTTGACACGTTAGATGCAATAGAAAACTGAAAAATCAGACATACCTCAAATTACTTTATGTTTTTAAGATACTTAAGCAAAATATATTGCTTTGCGTAAAAAGGTTAAATGTGGTAAATTGAATCATGTTTCCAAATATATAAGTTTTATGTATTAAAAATTTTCTGAAGTATGTCAAGTTTCATTTTTACTAACAATCACTTTTTATTTTTCAGGCAAATGATAAGGTATATGTTTTTGTGGGTGCATCCTTTGAGAGCCTAAATTATGGTTTCGGGCTACAAAAATTTGCAGGAATGTAGAGAAAATATAGCACTAGCATAACGCTATTTTTCAAATATATATATATATATATTATAATTATTTAAGTGATCATTCCTCGAAAATGGTACGTCTTTTGTGGGTGCTTCCTTTGAAGGTCTTAATGCAATTATCATAAAATGTTTTTTTTTTAATAGAATGTAGAGGTTAGTGTCTTGTGCAACATACAATTTTTTTTAAATTCTTGTGAAAAGAAAAGGTTACGAAAGAAACATAAACAACATGTTTTTTACCTTAGTGATGACACAAGAAAATTAGGAAAAAAATATGAAAAAAATAATATCCTTTAAAAACATTACATATTTGGAATTAGTATAAAAATTATATATATGTCAAAAATTTCGTTAAATATGGTTGCGTCTATCATGCTGTAAAGATTGTTGGATTACAAGTATGTTCGGGGAATGGAGGAAATGCCTAATTAGCTATGGTTTACCATATTCCATAACACAGGGTTGGAAACTCCAAACTAAACACGTAGACCTGCAGATGACACGTGGATGTGTGAGTGTTTTAAGAACAAAGGAATGCTTGTGCCTTATGTTTAAATTTAAATTTGGTTTCCCTCCTTTACTGTCAATAGAGACACCCTAGCATTTTTTTTCACAAAAACTCTCTAATGTCTCTTGATCACCAAAATGATTTAGCTTTTCTTGGTCACCAAAATTCTTTAGTGTTTCTTGCTCACCAAAACTATTTAGATTTTTTTTTTTAGAAAACACTCTAAAGTTTCTTTGTTTACATAAATCTTTGGCGTTATAGATCACATAATCTATGTGCTAAGAAATAGATGAAGATAGTGGGGTGAGAGAGGAAATATGAGAAAGGGGGGCCTACATGCTAAGTAATGGATGAAGTTAAGGGGGGTGAGAGATAGAGACATGATACAAGCGAGGGATGGTGAGAAAGGAATGAGGATGGAGGAAATTAAAGGCTTAAACCTGTAATTCCTAAGGCCCTAAGCATCAATGTCATTAGCTCCTAAGAATCTAATCCATTAACACATAATCCCCTACCATTTTAACCCCTTCACACTTAAACCTAACCTTTTATACCTTACCCCACTAACAAACGAACTAACCTTTTATACCTTACCCAACTAACAATCGATACCTAAATCCCTTAATTAACCCCTTATCTCCCATCCATTTAGTCCTTAATCTTTAACGCCCTAATCCCTTAGCCCATTATAAGCCTTTAACATTATAACACCTAAGCCATTAATGCCTAACCTCTTAAAACGTAACCCCATATCCCTAAATCCCTTTACCCCGGGAGCACATAACCCCTAAACCCCTTAAATATTTGTCAAAACCCCAAATTTTCCGAAAAATTTAAAAATTTTTAAATACAACTAATTAACAAAAACAGTCATCTAAATGTTTAATTAGTTGTGTGTGTTACAGAATCATTATCTGATTTACTTGCTGCAATAAGTATATTTTATTGGACAGTCCTTTTTAGTTTACTAACTTATTTTCTCTTTGCGACCACAAGGTGGGACTGTCATGCAAAACTAGGATTACTTAGCTTTCGAGCTAACGCATAAGTTTTCCTTCTCTTACAAATTACAGGTAAGACGTTCGGGTGCTGCTTATCAAAATTCTAAAGTATTCAATATAAATTCGTCGCACAAATTTTAATTCAGTAGAAGAATGTACATGCTAGTCAGTTTCCCAAGCTTACAGAGGTAAAGCATTAAACTGTTCTTCCTTTTAAGATGTTATAGAAATAGCTTTGATTCTACTAGTATTGACGATAGTTGTTTTCCATCAAATTATAATTCTTATAGCCTTTGAACTCTTGAATTCCACCCTAGTCGTCAAGTATAAAAGTATCATGAATCTTTTCTTGCAAGCAGGTTAAAAGATGGCAGAAAGGTTACATTAAGAACCTAGTTTAACTTATAAATCCATGGAATAAGTAGTCATATGCGACACTAAAAGTATTTATACTTTGTTCTTACTTCCAAAGCCTTCACAATTTGGCTATATTATTTCCTTTGTACAAAATTGCTGTCTATTAGACTAAGAGAGTATGACAAAACTCAATTCCTTTACACACAAATTATGCGACTCATTATAATCAAGGTATGGTCAATACTTCATCTAAGGTTATATAAAGTTAAACCTGAAGAATACTGTTATGTCTAACTTCTTTGTTACAACTTAAAAGTTTATAGATGTAATTACAGTGATATGTAGCTAGAAACATCCTAGCAAGATGGGCATCTTATTCTGAGAAGATTTCCACTATATATTTTTTTATAAACAATATGAGACATAACCCTGGATGGACTTATAACCATTGAAGGAATGAATAATGTGTTAGTCTTATAATAGTAGTATTATTGACCCTGCCTATGATTAGCGTTAGGGTGTAACTTTTTATTTAAAGGATCTTATGTTAAAAGGAATAAGGGCATAACCCTTACCATGTTACCATTCAAATGTAAATATGCATAAAATTTGAAACAATATCTTCAACAAATAGATGTTGTTAATTCTTCTTAAACCTTTCTACATGGCTTTATTAATATCAATGTTATGATTGTTCGTTTTTCAAATAAAATACCATAATGTATTTGATAAGGCATTCATTTTTCACGCCATACATAAGCTTTATAGCATAGTTATAATATAATAATTCTTTTGTTAGCATGCGTTAATAATAGGTTGACTTCGGGCTTGATGATCATAGAAGAACCTTTGGAAAGCAGTAAATGATTGTAAAAAAATGTTTTCTCGTGATTGCCCATCGAGACTATGGGAAAACACCCACTGCATGAAAATTATTAACGTGGCATCATGGCATCACTGTGACCGTGTGCTGCATGGATAAAAATGTTCCTCCTTCAAACCCTATTCTCATTATCCTGCCTGTAGTATTCGGCCTCCTGCCGCTCTGTGATGGTGCTAGTGCACCCTTATTGCGCCGCTCCTCTGCAATGGTATCCTCCAGCTTGTTATCTTCTTGTGGGCTCATTCAAAGGCACGTTTAAATAGTGCCGTCCCAAATGTTGCTGTTGGCCATCTGTTAGCTGTCCTTCCTTCAGGGTTTCTCTGGTTTACTAGCTCGAACCCGAACCCTCGACTGAATACCACTCCTTCCTCAGTGAGAGTCACGGTCTTGTCCATTCTGGATAGTGATTGGATGTTTACTGTATTGTTAATATTCTTCTCCCTTCCTGCAAAAGGGTTACCTTCTCGCATTGGTGGTTGTTTTATTGTTGCTGGTGGTCGCGCCTCCATAAAAGATCAGGTAGAAAGACTATAAGTCCTTCCTTCATTTTACTGTTTGTTTTAAAATATATGAATATTTATCCAGCTTACAAATTTTAATATTACGGTTTTATTCGTTGGATATAGGTCTTGGCCCTCCCTTCTGCGCGGCTTTTGGTACCAAGTGGGGCAACGGTTGCAAGTTAACGGTAAGCCTGGTTTAATCCATGGCACCTTCTCCTTGTGTGGTCCCTTTGGGACTTTTGAGGGTTGGTGCGTTGAGGTCTGCAACCCTTGCGGCTTCATTTTATCCTATTATTTTGTTTGATTCTTTTGGTAGTTGAAGAGGCCCCTGCGTTGTGCGAGGGTGCTCCGGCTTCTGCCGTGATTGTATAAGTTAGTTTTTGTTCAAAAGTTGTGTAAGAAGTGAAATGAGACAGAGGGAAATTATGCCATAATATCAAATACTTGAAGAGGTCGAGGGCTTTGGAGAGCCTTTCGACTTGTTTACCTTTACTGTATAAAACATGAGGCTGTGAGCTAAGTTGGAAAGGGTTTTACAACCCTCGATTTCTTACTTCTGTTTGTAATTTTGAAAATACAGGGTTTTCACCCTAACTCCAAAATATGAGTTATTAATACAGTCTTTTCTTTTTAAATATTTCTTTGTTTATATTACAGTACTGAAATTTGTATGCTTATTTGTGTTATAATTATAATATTTGAAGTTCGGCAGCAATAAATTATTTACAGCATTTACCTTTGATTTATAATATACCTCTGTAAATTATGAGGTTATTAGTTAGGCTATATAATATTTGCTTAAGCTCGATAAGACGAGCATTCTGTCACTCTGTTGAATTAATGGCAGTGCGTTAATATACTTGACTTTTATTCCATAATAATTTTATAAAATATCATTAGGGTTTCCTGTACATTACTCTTATATCTAGTTTGTTTTATAAAAACTATCAATGTTATTATATTATTTTACTAAAAGAATAAAATAAAACAATTCATGTTCTTTGTGGAGTGCTTAAGTAACTAACAGTTACTTCTTTTTCTTTTAGGTATAGAAGTTATAATTTTATTTCATGTTACTAAAAATTAAATTGAACACTATAATAATACTATTTCTATAGTTAGTATATAATCTGCATACTTAGTTCATGCAACATAAATAATAGAAAGAATATATTATAAGATTGTTGTCTTACCTGTAAGTACTATGGCTTCTATTGTTACTTTTACTTAGTTTAGTTTATTTAAAAGAATTGTAAATGTTATTATAAAATTGTTACCCTTATTCTTTGTTTATTTATAATCGTAAATAAACTTAGTAATTTATTACTGTATTATTATACTTGCTGTACTATATAATTTACAGAAGTACTTTCTGTATACTAGATTGTCTTAATTATGTTACAAGTTAATATTTAGAAAATAGAAGAAAAAGAACTAAGTACTGCAATTGTTAACAACTCAAAAGTATAGGATGGCATTTGTAGAATTTATTTAAGCTTAACTAAATAAAACCAAATAAATGAAACACATAGATTGCTAACCATAAATAAAGTTTGAAATTCAACAAGGCACCTGTAGAATCAATCAATCATTCTAGCTAATCTTTCTTTCAGTTTTGTTTATTATACAAGCAGTAGTTAAATCTGGAAAGAAGTAGACTGTAAAGCATCTTTATTTAGCTTAATCCTGCTCTAGTGCACTATCTTACTCTTCTCTTGAATTCAATTTAAGCAATGAGATTACTGAAAGTAACTACTGTATCAAAAACTGTTTTATCTACTCATTCCTGCTACTATCAGTAGTTAACATAGCTTCTTTCTCTATTTCTAAAAAGACTGACAGTTTCAGTACAGGTTAATACTACTGATACAAAGGATATTTCTTCTAATAACAACACAAATAAATACTCTATAACTCCCTTAACATTCTATTATGCAATTTCATCCTACTATCTTTATTCATAATTTCACCCCTGTGCTGGAGTACGGTCTGGTCACTCTAGATGAGGAAAAACACAGGAGGGGTTTTGTTTTTCATCAAAAGATTCTATTACTAAATAAACTAAAAACAACTTCATTACTGACCATCTAAATTTTTACACCATAAACTACAAACATAACATTCAATCATACACAGTTACTAAAACAAAGACTGTTAGATGACAGAACCTGTTCTTGAGCTTGGACAAAAACATCAATGGGAGGCCATTCCTCCCTACCAACTCTTGGAGAGCGCTCAAACAACGACTCCTCAGGACCCCCGAGCTTGCTCTCTTCTCCCTGGCTAGAACTAGGTGCAGCAATAATCAAGTACCAGTCTTCAGACTCAATACCAATCCTGAACTTATCAGTAAGTTCTCTGAGCTTTCAAGCTGTAACATACCAAGTTACTGCAGATTTTCTCTCAAAACACCTTCCTTACTGTTTTCCCCTTTTCCCTAATGAAATTCCTGAATAGCATTCCTCCTGAATGATTCTTCTCTTGAATATATCTGAGCAACCTCAGCTCTATTCATTGGGTACTTTTAAAAGATTGCCTAGGTCTTTTTGGGTTAGTTGTCATTTATTGAGCCACCTGCTCTGATCCCACTTTCTTGGGGGATCATGACCCCAAATGTAGAGAAGTTGCCACCTGCAACATAGGAAGTGTTTGAGAATGCTGCCACTTGTCTTTTGCCCTCCACCTAGTTCCTTCCACCAGTTTGACTAGTCACCTCTTATTAACAACTCTCCCATGCTGTTGTCTCCACTTTTTATTTATTAATAATAAAATATTCAGAATTACATTCCACTTCTTTTGACTCCGTTGAGTCATCATTTCCTACTTAGCATTAAATTTAACATAATGTCTTAGGAAATCAAATTAAACAATTAACATTATTTTACAAAATTGGGGTATGTGACAGTATTATAAGTGTTTACCTCTAATCCTTTAACCATTAGACTCTAATCTCTAGTTTACCCCTTAGAGGTAAAATAATTATTTACCTCCAATCTCCATTTGCAAGTGCACCATTAATTTTATTATGCACTCTAGATTTTTTTGTGCTCTCTCTTTTTGCATGAGAGCCCTAAGTTTGCTCGAGATTTATCTGTTGGGATTGATCAATCTTATCTCTTCTTAGGAACTCTTGCTTGGGTATGTGCATTAGCCTCTAAGCTCCAGTTTACCCCTTATAAGCCTTTAACAATTTAATTCCTTCACCTCTAATGCCTAACCTCATAAAATATAACCCCTTAATCTTAGAGCACTAAAACCCTTAACATAAATCCCCTAACCCCTAAATCCCTTAACCACTTTACCTCTAATCCTACAACCCCTAAACAACCTAACCCATAATATTTAATTCCCAAATACCTAAATCCATAAGGCCCTAATCCCTTAACCTCTAAGCAATTAAAACTTCAACCTATTAGGAATTAAGCCCTAACCTCTTAAACCCTATCCTCCTAACTATTGAGCCTTAAATTCCTTAACCGACGAAGCCCCTAACCCATAGAACCCTGTGCCCTAAACATGAATTTATCCCTAATAATATCTTGACCCCTAAATCTTAACCCCTTAACCCTTGTCTTCTTGACCTCTTAACCTTAATAGCCTTAACTCTTAAATCCTTTATCCCATTAAGTAACCCCTACCCCCCTAATGCATAATCCCTTAACCCCTAAAATATAATTCCTTAACCATAAAGTACATAAACCCCTATCTTCTTAACTCTATAACCCCTAAACCTTTAAACCTCTTAACCACTTTATTCCTTTATATCTAAGCTCTTAACCATTAGGTCCTAGTTAAATCCTTAACCCTAAAACCCGTAACCCATAATCCCTAAATCCCAAAACCCATAAATCCATAAACCCCTAATTCCATACCGATTAAGTCATTAAGCACTTAACCCACTAGCCTTTAATTATTTAACCCTTTGACACTTATCCCTTAACCTCCTAAATCGTAACACCCTAAACCTATATCCCTTAATCTCTTATCTCATAAATGTTCTAACCCCTAAATGCGTTACCTATTAAATAACCACCAATCCCTTAACCCTTATGTCCTTAACCAGTGATCCCTAAGCCCTTAATCTCTTACAAGCACTTAACACTTGAACCTTCACCCTGAACACTTAACCTCTTAAACCCAAAGCCCTAACATTTGTGCCCTCAATCCCTTAACCAATAAAGCCCCTAACCCCTAAACCCCTTTACCTCTAATAAATTAACACCAAACACCTAAGCCCTAGTTTATCCAAAAAAATTCAATCCCTTAATGTCTAAACTCTTAAACTCTAACCCTGTAAACACATATCTCTAAATCCCTTAAGCACAAAATCCCCTAACACTTAAACCCCTTGACCCGTTTACATGTTTCCCTTTAATCCTTCAACCAATAACAACTAACCCTAAGTTTACAATGTCACCCCTAAACCACTTAACCCATAAACCCTAAACTGCGAGACACTAATAGCCTAAAACCCTAGCCCTAAATCCCTTAACAACTAAATCCCCCAACTCCTTAAGTCTTATCCTCTTAACTCTAGTTAATCACTTATTATCCCTTAACCCCTAACTCCTAAACTCTTAACTTCTATCCCCTTAATTTCTATCCTTTAAAGATCATAAAACCTAAATAATATAACCCCTTAGTTAACCCCTAAACCCCTGACCCCTATATCCTTAGATAGATGTAATAAAAAATACTAGAGTGTTTTGATGTAATACAAAACACTAGAGAGTTTTGATGTAAGGAAAACCAGTAGAAAGTTTTGTAATTACAAAATGTTAGAGTGTTTTGATGTAATACAAAACGATAGAGAATTTTGTAATTACAAAATGCTACAACGTTTTGTAGTTACAAAATGTTAGAGCATTTTGTAGTAGTTACAAAACAATAAAGAGTTTTTGTTTCCTATCCCGTGTGTAAATTGACATGGCATGGTTGGGAACGAACATTCCTAGTTCAAAGAAATGCTCATGCATTTTTTTTTACTCAACTCTCATGAGTTTCATAAAAGAAGGATTGCATCTAAAAGGTCCCTCAACTTCGTGTGAGGACCCTCTAGTCAGTGATTAGTTTTGTCTCTTAAAAAGGTTTGGTGGTTATATAAATCATTGTTGTATGAGGTGTCTTTCTATGGGTGGACAACTTATATTAGTTAAATCGGTATTAAAGAACTTGTAATTTTATTGGCTTTCTTTATGTAAGATTCCCAAATCAATATTACATGATATTCATTGTAGAGTATTTAATTTCCTTTGGTCTAGCTCCAGGAACAAATCTAAGTTTTGTTTAGTTCGTTGGGACACTTTGGGTAAGAGAAAAGAGCTAGGGATTGGGAGGTCAAAAACATATTTTTGTTAGAAAACACACTTTTGGCCAAGTTCCCGTGGAGAGATCTATTAATTGATAGTCTTCAAAACTCAGTGATCATGGAAAAATATTTCAATAATATATCAATTGTTCAGTTGATTAGGTTAGAAAAGAAACATATCAAAAATGTTTCAAATATTTGGAGATGCCTTGTATCTTCTTTTTCCATTCTTGGTGAGTGTTTATCTTTGGTTCTTGGAAATGGGGGCTCTATTTGAGTTGGATTGGATACCATTGTGGGAGGGTCAAATAATCATAGAAATTCCCATGGGAAATAGTTGGGTAGACTTTGAACACCTGCGATTGGTTGGTGATCTTAGTGAGGAATGGTCTCATTACATTTTGGGCTTACATAGAGGGGGTGTATGGTTGCCGGACTAGGAGGAATCATTTTCTTGGTCTTGGAATGTTGAAACTGGTGATATTGTTTCCATATCTACTTATAAAGTGCTTCTTGAGGGAGAAACCATTGAGAATAAGTGGTGGTATAAGGAGGTTTGGGATTAGTTTGCTCCACTAGAGATTAGATGATTTTTTGGGATGGCTTTTAGTAACTAGATTTTAACATGGGGAAACTATGTAAAACTTGGAGGGGTTCGTCCTAACATTTGTTTACTATGAAAAGGTGGTGCTAAGTGAGTGAAACATCTTTTCATTTCATGTGCCTTCACACACAAGGTGTGGTTTTGACTTAAGGGTTGTTTAAACCATTATTGTGATTGCGCATGTAGCTCCTTGGATGTCTGTTTGAGTGATTGGATGCTTAATAACTCTGATTGGCATGAACTTTCCACACTTGTATGTTGGGAAATATTGAATGCATGTAAAATATTACATTTTGATGGGGAAATTTTGATTTCTCCTTTGGTATTTATAGAATTGTTCCTTCCTTTTCTAAGGTCAATAAATATTTGGCACAGGATCCTCCAAAATCCTTTAGGAGATGCCTTCCTCTGTCACTTTCCATGGATATATGCGGAGGATTATTCAATGGGTTTTTTCAATCAGATGCGACTTTGGGAGGGGCAAGGTAATTTTTGTGATTGGATAATACTTGCTTCTATAAAATAGGGATGGAAGAAATAATTGCACTGAATTATTAAATCTATGGATTTTACTCTAGTTTTCTATAATAAAGAACATAATGTCTATTCAAGTGGCTAGGAACTCAAAAGCTTATATTGATTGGACTTCTCACGAATGTAGACTACATGTGGTCATATTAAATCCGTGGATGAAGAAAGTCAAGGAATTATTTCCTACCTTTGAATCCATATCCTTCCATCACATCTATCAGGAATTCAATCAAGAGGTATATGCACAATCTAAATCATCCTTAAATGCTATGGAGGGTCATATTGTCTTTATATTGTTACATGATGGTGATATTCAAATATACCAACTGTGAGTTGGGGGCCTCTCTTGAGTTCTCTGAGACTTTTCATGCTGTAAATATTCATTTTTGATGTTTTAAGAGGTTTATGATTTGGCCTATTATATATTTCTACTCTGTTAGATCACTTTTCCTTGTTGATTAGTTCATGGATATTTACAAGTTTTGGTCATCAGACAGTCGATTTTTTATAATTACAGTTGTGGAAGTTCAATTAGCTTGTTGAACCCATATTACATTCTCAACTTGTTTTCGACTTCTAATTTTTGTTTTGTGGATTCCCAAGTATTTTGGGAAGTGATAGTGAGTCATACCTTTTTTTGTTATGGAAAACAATCGCAACCCACCTAGAACTAAAAAATAAATATTTTTATTTAATTAAGAAAAACATTATGCTTAAAGTTATTGTAAAGTTTTTATGACCAACTTGGTCAAGGATGACTGTAATTCACCTGTAATTGAATATTTTATTTATTTAAATAATTAAATGAAAAGAAAATTATCCAAAGGAGACTGTTGAAGAGTGTTCACTGGCCCACCAGGAGGAATGAGCAGTTGTAGAAGGATAAATGACAAGTGGCGTCACTAGTATTTCACTTTCTAGCTATTGCAAGAAGAAAAATCCATAAAATTGTGGTGATGTTCCCTTAGAGGAGGAACAGAGCAGGTGGCTCATTTAATTACAAAACTGGCCCAAAGACCTAGGCAATATTATAAATACCATCAAATTAAGAAGGAGGTTCATTAAATTCTATTCCCAGTGATTAGACCCTTGGGAATTGTTGCCAACTGCAAAGTCAGGCACACAAGAGGAATTCGATGAGGGGATAGCTAAAGTTAAATTTCTAAGAGTATAGTCTACCAGTGAGTCTGCTAAGTTGCAGAGATTTTACTATGTAGTCTATTGCATAGCCTCTTCGTCCTGGTGGTTCAGTGAATGGGATTGGGGGTCCTAAAGAAAGTGATCGTGTCTTCTTTCAGGAGATGGTTGGGAGGAACATTCTTCTTTGGGTGGTTGTCACCCTTCTACAATTATCCAGGTACTAAATTGTTTTTGTTTATTATCTGTGATTTTATTCTATTATATGTAAAATTACTTTATATTTTATTTGCAGGTTTAGGAATGTTAAGGATTGTTCTGAACTAAGTAATCATTATTGAATAGGACATGAAGAACTTATTTTCTAAGTATTATTATAAATAATGCTAAATTTTTCTCTTCCATAAAGATAAATGACAATTTGTAGATTATCTTAGAATTTCTTTGTTCATATTTACAAATAATATCACAACCAATTTATACCATTGTTCTTCTTAAAAGTATCTATATTTAGAAGATAGGTTTGTTGTAAGATAATACAATATTCTCATGCCTAAAATCATAAGTTCTCTATCTATTATTTAAATTTAGGGATAGAGTTACAACAAAAGGGTTCTACTTTGCATGAACCTTTACTAAGGGTCTATTACAAAGACTAACATTCTTATGTCAACTGAAAGGCTTAAAGTTTTACAGAAGTGAACTAGGGTTAATAAACACTTAAGAATAACTTACCTAGAAATAAAAATAAAAACCCCACATGATATATTTAAATGTCGTATATATATATATATATAGTAGGAGAATACCTAGATTCTGAACTTCAAATTTATAAAAAGAAAACAAATATTTATAACCCGGAGACATACGGTTGATAAGAACGAAAAATAAATCCTGCTAGTATTCACTAACTATGGCCTAAAGGCCTTTTTATATAAACAGTGATATTCGACAACTACATAAATTTTCCAATATTTAAGTTAGGTTTTTCCCTTTACAAATCTTTTAAGAACAAAAAATAAGTAAACTAAAAGCTTGCCAAAGTTCACAATATATACATTTATATATACAACAAGTTAATATTATTTAACTTATACAGGTCGTGAGATTAAAGCCTGCTAAGGCTATTCTGTCAACCAAATTCCAAACCTACAACATTATCAACAATTACCAAGTAAACCATAGCTCAGAAACCAATCAAAATGAACGATATAAGAACGTGGTGGCCTTACGACCTTAATCTAAAAAAAAGGAACTAAGCTACAGTAGAAAATTTTGAAAGGCCCAAATGATTTATTAAGTCAATATTGACAACTGTCGGGACCAGATCCGTAGGTTGCAGGCCGCGGGTTTTCCATAGGCGACATAAATACTTATAAAACAATTTTGAAATAAATAATAACAGAAGGCAATGATGGATTTCGATAACATGTTTTAGAGTAAGCATTTATACATCTACAAAATCCATTCTAGCAAACTTAATATTACATTGGCCTCACATCCCCAATTATTTTCAATATTTATGCATAAAACACAATGCCATAGAGGTATTAAAAAAATGACACATTATATCCAAAGTTTAAGTAAATTTTATTAACAGTCAAAGAGGAGTAAGTCACAAGGCTAAACCCCAGCGAAGCTGTTCTTTCCATCCTTAAAAAATTGGTATGCAAAACTCTATGAAGAGCTCACATTCATAAATAAACTAAAACTATTACAAAACAATTGTCTTTAGACTCCACGGTTGAAGGGAGCATAATTATAAAGGATAAATAGAAAATGTCGTAGGACAAAACCACTAGAGGGTTACCATTTTGTTGTTCAACCAAAAGAAAACGCAGGTAAGAGGCCAATCCATGAAAACACAGAGCCACAGAGCCATGGAGTCATAGAGCTTCAGGCTGCAATGAGTAAGGAGTGTGTGTACATGACTTACCGTAGCAATGACCCTTTTCTTCATGGAGACTGACCCTTACCCTTTGCAGCAAACCCAATCGAAAACTCCTACAAAAGAAATCACACTGAGGTTAAATTTCAGTTTAAAAATGATGGTAAAAGTAATTTCATTAGAGGAATTTTGGGGTCTAAAATGGGCCTCCTAAGGAAAATAATAAAATAATAGTTAAAATAATAAAATAATATTGATTAATTTTGGAGGAAGAAAGAAAAAAACTACTTTTTGTGTTCGTATTTTCAACATATATCCCTGTGTTTTTACTCAAATTTCGATCGGGAGAGCTCGTTGGATGTAGAATTTGATTCCGCATCCAATGAGTACCCACAGTGCATAATTTTGACGGACCCTGCTACCCCAAAAACAAGAAATACCTGAAAAAATGTGATGATGACACCATCATCACATTTTTTCAGGTATTTCTTGTTTTTGGGGTAGAGAGGTCCATCAAAAGTATGCAGTGTGGGTACTCGTTGGATGCAGAATCAAATTCCACATCCAACGAGCTCTCCCGATCGAAATTTGAGTAAAAACACAATGAGATATGTCGAAAATACGAACAAAAAAAGTAGTTTTTTAATGTTAAATATGTGAATTCAACCATTATGGTTGACTTATTTTATTGAAATTCTATTGGTTCTTGAATTCCAACTCACAAAAACTTATTTTGGCACATTTTCTTATAAGGCCCATTTTAGACCCCAAATTTCCTCTAATGAGAACATTATGAAAAACAAATAAGAACTTACCCTTTTATCTTCATGAAAGATGTGATAATGATCATGAAGGTCTCGCATACAAGGAGAGAACTCATGGGTTGGCCAAAAGATCCAACTAATGGTAAACAAAACAATATGTAGAAGCAAGTAAAAATATGTCGCAAACCAGAGAAGGCTAGGGCCGAGATCCTACAGGATGAAAACCTCAGCACCTTTGCCACTAACCTTCCATTGTAGAGCTTCATCAAGAACCTGTGAAACCAACGCCAAGAGCCGGAGGTTCTCACACAGTGAAAAAACAATACATCACGAAAGAAAAAGTTGAGACAAGTTAAACCCTTAGGGTTTATGATGTGACACTTTTTCTCTCCAGCTGGAAGACGGAAGGCCATCACACGACCTTTATTAAATTTCACGGTGTTTGTTTTGCAAAACCCAAAACTATAGTTTAACTCTCATTTATCACCTTTTTGGCATCACCTTGTATGCCTTTACATTTGTCTTCGTTATGCTTGTTGTAACTTATGGTTATGCAGGTGCATAGATTTTTCTTAGGGATAGTTGTTACAATGTATATCTAGTGTCCCTCTTGTATGCTTTAGCTTAGAACCCTTGGAGATGGCCCTTAGTAAGGCGAGAACCCCTCCTGAGAACACCCGCATGGAATAAATGGTTTATGCATCAGTTACTAAGCTAAGTAAGACCATAAACCCATCCTCCTAATCATCATTATTATGGTTAACAAATAATTAGAACATAACCAACAAATACACCAACTGTAAATGACGTTAAGTAAACGTGACGATCTTCCATGATTTTGACGACAAGTAATAATAATTCATTATAACTGTAAGTCACATTATAAAGTTGTCATACTGAGGTCATTATGTTAATGGACAAAGTACTAAGCGCAAGTGAAAGACTAGTATGCATTGTTTACTTTATGTATTTATAGTTAGACCTTCATTTAAAAACAAAAAATATTTATGAAATTTCGAGATGTTACAACAATTTATTATTTTTGGTCAACTTCTTGCCTAGCGGCATTGGGACTATATATTACATTTTTGTTCTATCTTGTTTGGAACTTTCAGATGTGTTTTAGTAGGGTTTACATATCTAGCTCTATGTTTACTTCTAATGGTTGTGGAAAACTTTGGCTATCTATACTTTATTAAGGAATTATTCTCCTTCAGTTGTTTACATATGTTCAATGGCCCTACATGTATTGACTAGTGATGTTTTTTTTTAACAAAAACTATAAAAGGTTTTAATAAAACAAGCTGTGCACAGCCATTCAGTATAGATAAGATAGCATAACAGAGTGTTCATGCAGTTCAAAATTGCTGCACAAGAAGCTTATCCGAGGAGTTTTCCAAAAAACTATACACAGAGTATTTTCAAAACAACTAGTGCCTCGGGTAGTGTATACCCTTATAAACTGATTACAAATAAAAAGAAAGTAAAACATTTAACCATAATTAAAAGAAAATTGATTAAGGATTGCCTCTGAATTTCCTGGGCTGAACTGCAGACTCTTCCTCCATTGGGTGCTCAGCTGCTGCAGTGGTTTCGTTCACCTTGCTTCCCTGGTTCATGTTGATCAGACGCTGGAGATCTTCCTGGATCCTATCAAATTTTCCCATTATCTCCCTGAGGTTTCTCTCATTGTCATCGATCCTTGCATCGTGATTGCTGATTTGCAGAGAGGTGTAGCTCACCCTTTCCCCCATGCTCTTAACCTCCTGTGCAATTTCTTTGTTATCCATTATGCCAATTGCTATCATCTCGTAAATACGCCTAAGGTTATTTTTCATGTCCATGATGCCTGCATTATCGCTTTCCTAAGACATTCTTCCTGTTCCTGGAGAGATATATATACGAGCAAAATTATAGTGCAAGGCACGAACAGAGCTTGCTAGAACACAAGCCTGGTTCTTGGCCGAGAGACCACTTAGAATGTAACTGAGCACTTTGAGCTCCTGCTGCAGGGAGGAACCTTCTTTACTTTGCCTCTCTTTGCAGACTAAGGTACCCATGGCACCTTCCTTCCACCCTGTACAATGACAACCCAAGACCGTGCTTCTCTCCAAGTTGACAGAATGCGCTTCAGGTGTAATAATTGAACCCGAGCTAGGGTTTGAATACCACAATGAGGAACCGGAGAGGGAGCTACAGGAGCAAGTGGAGAAGACTGCGAGGGAAAGCCATTCCTTCACAAAGGATTGGGTGAGAGGGAGATATTTCCACGGGATATCCTGCAGCCACCCTTCTCCAACACCTATAATTACATTCAGAAGAACTCGCTCTTGAGGGACCTCATGATAAACAGAGCCGAGAGAAGGAGTAAAATGAGCTTGCATGCTGCTGCAAGGAGAAGACATATCGCGATGGTCGAAAAGAATTGGAGTGTGCGAGGAGGAGGGGCATTTAACCCATGACCGGTGAACCATTAAGCCTACAATATCCAAGAGAGAAAGTGGGCAGAGTTTATACCACGCGGCGGGGGAAAGAGATAAGGCAGGACAAGGAAATAAATGGAAGGAACCATTGGGAAGCAGCGTGGAATGGAGGCCAGCTGTTGGGAGGTGACGCAAGGCAGTGGGAGAAGGGAAGTGTGGAGGGATAAGGGTAAGGGGAAATGAATGGAAGAGGGGTTGAAGAGTGAGGGGAAAGGAGGGATAAGGGGAGGGGGAGATGGAAGGGGGAGGGGTGGAGAGATAAGGTGGTAGATGAGGGGGGCCCTAAGAACTTCTTTTGGAGAGAGGGGAAGTTAGAATTAGAAATGAGATGAGCCTCATAACTTGTAAACAAAAGGGAAGCTTCCGATGAAACATTAAGGAATGAATTTGAAGATAGGAGTGTTTCCGTTCTGGCTGTAATGGCCTTGTGGAAGGGAGGCCCCCACGTTAGCCAAAGCATCCTCTACAGAATTATTATGGCGAAGGATGTGGAATGTCTCATAGGATTTAGACATGAGAGGCTTGGATTTGTCAAACAGGAAATGAAAATTGACTGATCCAGAGGGGTATCTGTTTATCAGTTTGAAGATGACATGTCGAGAGTCTTCGAATATCATTAGATTACAAAATTTTTTAGTGTTTAAGAGATGTAGGCCCTGTAGAAGTGCCAGCCACTCAGCCTCGTTATTTTTTCTAGTTCCTATTCCCCAAGCGAAGGTTTGTTCAACATGTCCTCTGGGATGCAGGAGGATCCCCCCCGCACCTGCCACCCCTGGGTTGCCTTTCAAGGTGCCATCAAAGAAGAAGGCGAATGAGTTCTTCTCCTTGAGCCAAGATTTAAATTCATTGCTGGATAGTCGTATCTCCCAAGGAAAGGATCTACAAGATTGGGCTACACTGTATTTGAAGCTTTTGAACTGAAGGGAGCTCGTCTCTTTTAGGAAAATTTTGCACCAAGAACAATAAGGTTCAGGAATGGACTCCTATGAGGGGAAGCAGATGTTATTCGAGGAAAACTTTTCAACTATCATTCCTATTGCTTTAGAGGCTATACAGGCCGGGACAACTTTTTGCTCCTTGAAGATGGATTTATTCCTAGCGGGCCACAGTTGCCAGCAAAGGTTCTTAGGGATAGAGGCCCAGAGGCGACTCAAAGTTGGTTTCTTGCTTAAGGAGCCGGGATAATGATTGGACCAGTCCTTAATGAGTTGTGTTATGGAACTTGGGAGGTTTAGATCAAGACCCGGGGGGAGAATGATCTTCCAGACTAAGAGGGAGATTTTGCATTGAAGGAAAATATGGCTAGTAGTTTCTTCGTCTAAGTTGCACAGGACACATCTAGAGGGACCAATTATGCCTCTTTTCCTTATATTTTCAGCTGTTAAGAGCTTATTATGCATAAGGATCCATGTAAAACTGTTTACCTTGGGAATGCTATCAGGATGCCACACCTTCTTCCATAGTCTATCCGCTACAATTGGTTCCATAGTTATTTTTTTATATCCTTCTTTAACAGTATACTGTCCTAATTTTCCCCATCCAATGTGATCCTTTGCTGCAACTCGTGTTGGGGACAAGCTGTGAAGAGAGGAGAAAAGGGATACTACTGCATTAGCCAGGTGAGATGGAGGAAATAACTCCTTCCAGCCGATCCACTGTCCCCTCATGTCCCACTGAGAGAGGTCAAAAAGGGTGATGATCCCCTGGTCGCACGCCCATTCAGCTAGAGGAGCTAGTACTGGGAGCGAGGAGCGAGGAGGCTTCCCTAAAATGTTTCTCTTCCAGACGTTGATCATTTTCCCATTCCCTGGAATCCAGTAGCAGTCTACTCGAATCGTGTTAAGAGATGCTTTGCATAACTGCCAGAGAGTAGTTCCTTTACTTGTCCAAGCACTATCCAACATTTTTGACCTGGGCCTTCTGATATGTTTTTTCCTGATGACTTCCTTCCACCATTCCTTCCTTCCTGTAACTAGTCTCCATATCATTTTAGCTCCCATGGATTTACTCATTTGTTCTGGGTCCCTGATGCCTAGACCGCCTTGATTTTTTGCTCTTTTAACCATGTCCCACTTTACAAGATGGAACTTCTTTGTCTGGACTTTTCCTCCCTGCCATAGGAATTTTTTGATTTCCTTGCAGACGTTGTTAATGACATTTTTAGGGGCAAGGACCATTGAGCTAGTATAAATAGGATAAGATGAAAGGATGGACTGGATAAGAACCATCTTCCTTGCAAGATTTAGCCATTTTGATCACATAGATTGAGTCTTGGATTTGATTTTTTGAATAATCAGGGCCCACATGGAGGAGACCAAGAATTTTTTGACAATGGGCATGCCCAGATAGGTAAAATGAGTCCAGTTAGGATTGGATTTAATTTGCAGGATTTGAGAAATTCTGTGTAGAGTTTTTATATTGTAGTTCCACCCATATAGTTGGCATTTATTCAAGTTTTCTAAGCTTCCAGAGGATCAGAGAAAAGGTTCAAGGGGGCTAAGAAAGTTTCTAGCAATTTGAGTGGAAGCTATCCCAAGAAAGATTGTGTCATCGACAAACAAAGCGTGGTTGATGGGGAGGATTCCATTCCTAAAGGAAAGACCCGGGAGAGATCCTTCAGATTGGAGTTTGAGAAGTCTTCTGCTAAGGGAGTCAGCGACAAGAATATAAAGGAATGGGGAAAGCAAGCATCCTTTCCTTATACCGCGAGAGGCTTTAAAAAAATTTGAGGGTCTGCCATTGATGAGAGGGGCTATCCAAGGAGAATTTATGTAGGATTGAACTTGATTGATAAAAATAGGTGGGAAGCCAAACTTCTTTATGACCAAAAGGATAAAGGAATGTCTCAGTCTATCAAAGGCATTGGCCAGATCCAATTTAATAGCCATTCCAGGTTCACCCCTTTTGGAACTGGAGTGGATCACCTCCTGAACCATTAGAATGTTGTCACTGATTTGCCTGCCCGAGATGAAAACGCCTTGATTTGGGGATATTAGGGAAGGAATGATTTGTTTAAGTCTCAAGGATAGAACTTTGGAGAAGATTTTGTAGGATGTGTTATAGAGAGAGATGGGTCGGAATTTTTTGATGGAAGTGGGATTAGGCTCCTTAGGGATCAAGGCCAGAAAGGTGGAATTGGTGGCTTCTCCCATATTACCTTTTTCCATCCAAGAGATGAGGCGCATCAGGTCTTTCTTAATAAGAGGCCAAAAGGTTCTATAGAAGCAAATAGGGAAGCCATCCAAGCCCGGGGCCTTATTCGGATGGAGGCTCCAAATAGCTTTTTTGACTTCTCCTTCTGAAATGGGGGATTCGAGCTTGATTCTTTCCTCAGGGATGATGAGGGAGGGAATATCAGACACCATTTCTTCCATGAAGTGTTGGGGGACTTGCTCCTCGTCATTATACAAATGTTCAAAGAAAGTCCTTACCTCTATACTGATAGCCGCTTGTCCTTGGATGACTGAGCCTTCCTCTGTTTTGAGTTATCTCATAGTGTTCCATCATTGTCTATCCCTACATTGATTTTGAAATAATTTCGTATTCTGATCTCCCCCTTTAAGCCATAAAATGTATGAACGGAGCCTCCATCCCTCCTCCTCTTGTCTTAAGATTTTTTGTAGGTCTATTTCAAGTTCTATTTCCTTAATGAGGTGCTCCTTGGTAATCACACTTACTTCCATTTCCGCTTGAAGGATTTCCATGTCCTTAACAATTTTTTCTTTTTGCTTTGAGGGTTCTTGGTAGTGGTTTTTTGCCCATGATTTGAGAGCTGCTTTGACCCTTTTTAACTTTTGCTCCCAGTAGAAAGCTGGAGAGCGTGGGATGAAGCATCGCCAAGCACTAGAGGTGATATCTTCAACCCCTTCAGCCTCAAGTCAAATCTGATTGAACCTGAAGGGGAGGGGCCCCAAATTTTCCACCGGGGGGAAGAAAAGGCATATAGGCTTATGATCCGAGACAACTGAGCACAAAATTTTGGTTTCTGGATAAGAATTAAGGAGATGAGTACTAACCAGAAATCGATCCAATCTGGCAGCAATATGGCCAGGTCCAATTATTTTATTGCTCCATGTGAAGATGCCATTTTTTGGTTTGATATCTGTGAGGTCCCATTGAGAAGCGAGATCTTCCAGCCTTTCCCCATATGGCTCCCTAACCTTTGTTCCACCTCTATGCTCATCCGCTGATATAGTAACATTGAAATCCCCTGAAATAAAACAAGGTAGAAGCAATTTACCCTCATATTGTTCCTCTAGCGAGGTCCAAAAGCTATCTTTCTCTGCGTTCATGGTTGGGCCATATAAATTCCCAATCCAGAACTTTTCTTTGTTTTCTCTGTTTTCTAGCTTTATGAGAAGCCAGTTTTTGTTTTCAATGGCAGAGATTATTCCAAACTTATCTGAATCCCACCAGCATAGAAGACCTCCAGAGGCTTCATTTGCATTAGTGGCTAGACCTCACCCTTTTGGCCAAAAGCTTTTAATGATTGCAATGTTGTCTTCAACTGATTTTTTTGTCTCCTGGATGAGAAGAATTGAGGTAGATTCCATTGATTTAAATCTCTTGATAACTTCTAACTTCTGTGTGCCTCCCAAGCCTCTGCAATTCTAGGAGACCACTTTCATTACTTTTTGAGTTGTCTAAGGGCCTTGTCCTTCTCCTTTTTTTCCTCTTTAGCACTGAGTAAATATTTACTTGGTTGCGAAGTTTTGACTAGAAAGTCTAAATTAGACTATTTTCCTGCTGCCTTTTCCCTTGTTGCCTCTTGTTCTCTAATGGCTTTGTTGGACTTTCTTCCTTTTCTGGAGAGCAGTTCTTGTTCTTCTGCAGAAGTATCTGTTGTTTCTTTCGAGATTGCTTTTTCCCTTGATCTCGTGACAAATCCTTCAAAGTTTACTGCAGCTTATTTCCTTTCTTTAGATTGCATGATACCTCTTCCCGAACTTCCTTTTCCTGATGCTGTGGGACTGTTGCCGGTGGTTCATTGTCCTGCTGTTGAACCACTTCAGGATTTGCCTCTTGGTTTTCTACATCTTGTGTCTCGACTTCTAGGACCTCGAACCGGTTTTCAGGGGCACTCTTTGACGAGGTGAGCTGCTGCTTAAGGGACTTAGCTATCTTCTTCTCGCTTGCAATGTTCCATCCCTTGTCTGATGAGCTGTCCGTGATGGATTTCTCAGGTTTTTTTGGACATGATTTAGCAAAATGACCATACTCATGATAGTATTTACATTTGAAGGGTATTTGCTCATAATCTACTGTTTGTAGGTGATTCCACTCGTTAATGGAGAGAATAATGGACTCCGGCAGGCCTTTCTCAAGATCTACCTCAACACAAATTCGGGCACAAGAGAACATTGGGGCTTTTGGTTCATATTTGTCTACGTATTTTCCCAAAGTATTCCCTATTGCTCGAAAGTCCTCATTGTTCCAGCAATGAAGGGGAAGATGGGGGAGCTTAACCCAAACAGGAACTGCTTTTGGGACATCCTTTTCTGGGTTGAATGACAGATCCCATTTATTCAGATACATGCCTCTTGGGCCCATGAAGTAAGGCCCATTCCTTAAGATCAGGTTGTGATCCTCCTTCTTTTCAAAAATGAAAGCAAAGTATCATTTTCCACAAAATATCTGCTGAACTTCCCCCTGAATTAGGGTTCTCCAATTTTTCTTAAGCCAGACCTCCACTAATCACGGGGATGGCCAAAGTCTAGTGAATAGGCCAATGATTCCTTTCTCAGAAAGAGTAACTGCTTTCCGCTTTGAAGCAGCAGAGCGGGGTTTAACTTTTGGGACGTTGGCGCGGTTGACAAAGCGGGAAGAAGGGGGCGCAACAGCCTGAGCGGGGGGAAGAGAGGCCACTATGTCTTGGAAACAGTCCTCAATGGACGTGGGATCAGGAGGATCCATGGATGCAGGGCCACCGGCCTACGGCAGAAACCCTCGACGTGTTTAGGGTTCGGCAGTCTCGCCTGATCGCAGTTGCTCTCCTAAAAAACCTAAAAAAAGTTTTGAGACCTTGACTAGTGATGTTATTTCATGCACTGTCCTTCAATTTCTTAGTCTTATACTGTGAATCTCTTATCAGGATGTTGGACTATCTTTACATATACTTAATACAAATATAGTTTCTTTTCTTTTGGAAAAGGTCATCAATAGTTTGAAATTATTACCCTACTAAGGTACAAATATAATTTCTTTTCATTTGAAATGTGGAAATTGAACCTAGTGATAGATTAATTTTACTCACAACAATTAACAATTGATCATGCAAAATCACTCACACAAGAGACTGAAATTGGAGCTGAACACTAAACTGTATTAACTCAGTGTACAATAGCCAACCCTGTAACATAATAGGTTTCTGAATAAATAACATACATCATGGATTCGAATGCATGAGGATAAATTCGAATCTAGCATAAAGCAGGCTTACTAAAAATAAGCAAATCCCCCATAGGTGTAAAAAGTTGATCCCAAATCTGTCATGGAGCTCACGAATTGGAAAAATGGCTTAGGCAAGCTAAAGAGTGGTGGAATGGCAGCTCATACATGCTTTTACAAGGAGAAAAGAGTGGAGGATGAAGAGGACAAAAAACTAGTTCGCCTCACCTAGTCTAGCTTTTCCATTTGCCTTAAAACACTGAAAAAGCAGGGAATAAAGCAGAAAAAGCAGAAGGGTGCCTAGGAGGCCAGGAATAAAGCAGATTTGATTTTTTGGGCTTTCCCATGCACTACATGAGTCAAATAAGGCAAGTTTTACCACTATGGATAGGTAAAAGACAACTTGCACAAGGTGGGACACATGAACTAGGCTAATAAGATAAAAATAATTAAATTAATGTCTAAGTGGGTAAACTATGGGTTAATTATTCTAACACCCCCCCTTAAGCCTGACTTATGAGTAATATATCAGAAAATTATAGGGCCTAGCAACAAGGCTTAGTCACTCTTTACATACTGCATGTCCATTTAAACAAGGAAAGAGGCAAAACCAACTTGGGAAAATCCTCCCTTAAACATGGACTGTAAAACAAAATTTTGGAATCTTGTCTTCACTCATGCTTCACAACATGATCAGAAATCCCCAGTAGTGATTTGAGATTGCTTAAGGTATTCTCACAAAATTCTTTGGTGAAGATATCAGCTACTTGTTCTGAAGATGAACAGAAGAGTAGGTGAATGGTGCCATCATGCACAAGCTCTCTGATGTAGTGCATATGGATCTCAATGTGTTTGGTTCTCTGCTTCTGAACTGGATCTTTGCAGATTCGAATGGTACTCTGGTTATCATAGTAGATGGTATTTGAGTACTCTGGTTCGAATCCACACTCTCCAAGTAAATCCTGCAACCATAAACATTGAGTTGCTGCATTAACAACTCCTCTGTACTCTGCTTTTGTAGATGAGACTGCAATGGCACTCTGTTTCTTGCTTGACCAGCTGATTGGCCCTTCTGCAAGCATGAACACATATCCTCATGTGGACTTTATTTCTGTGCTATCACCTGCCCAATCACTGTCAGTAAATCCAATCAAATCAAGATTATATTTTGCTTTATAGAAGATCCCATGTGTCCTTGTTCCCTGAACAAAGTTAAGAATCCTTTTGGCTGCTTACCAATGGATCTCATGAGGCTGATCCATGTATCTAGAAGCCACACTTACTGCATAAGAAATATCAGGTCTAGTATGTGTCAGATACAACAAACATCCAATCAATTTCCTATACAGTGTATTGTTTACCATAGGTGAAGAATCAGCTTCTTCCAGCTTCACTCCTGAAAGGAAAGGAGTTTTGCTTGCTTTACAATCCTTCATTCTGAATTTGTTCAGCAAGTCCAAGGCATATTTGGACTGGTGCACCTTGATTCCATCTTTGGTTTGAGCAATCTCAAGCCCCAAAAATTGACTTAAGAGCCCCAGATCTGTCATGGAGAAGGCTTGGTTCATAGCACCCTTTAAGGAAGCAATCTCAGCCTTTGAGCTTCCTGTAATGAGGAGGTCATCAACATATAACACAATGATCATTAATGAACCATTAACTAACTTCAAATAGACATTTGGATCTGATTTTCACCGAACAAAATTCAGTGATAGTAAGAAGCTATCGATCTTGGCATACCAAGCCCTGGGGGCTTGCTTTAGCCCATACAATGACTTTCTCAACCTGCACACAAGAGAAGGGTTAGTAGCAAAACCTTGAGGCTGCTGCATATATATCTCTTCAGTGAGATCTCCATTCAGTAAGGCACATTTTACATCCATGTGATGTACCTCCCATTTCCTTGTGGTTGCAATGGCTAAGGCTAGCCTGATGGAATCCATCTTTACCACTGGGGCAAAGGTCTCATTGTAATCTATGCCATGAACCTATGAGTATCCCTTGGCTACCAATATGGCCTTGTACTTCAGTGGTGAACCATCAACAGAAAATTTGGTCTTATAGACCCACTTACATTGGACTAACTTTCTTCCTGGAGGAAGATCCACTAGGTCCCATGTGTTGCTCTTCTGGAGTGAGCTGAACTCCTCCTTCATGGCTGTTTTCCATATTGGATCTCCTGCTGCTTCTTCATATGTTTGAGGATCAGACTCCACCATCAAATAGCATTTTTAAGCAAACATAGGATCCTTCATGCACAGACCACTCTCAAATTGAGATCTAGTCCTCCTTGGGTCATTGGGATCCCCAGCTAGCTCTCCTGCTGCATGTAGTGTCTTGGCTGCCCATTTTGGCCTTGTAGGGCTGTTAGGGTCTGCAATAAACTCATCTCCATCAGACAAATCAGAATCAGCATGTTCAATAAACTCTTTACTTACTTCTTGAGGTTCAGGTGGTGAAGAGGCTTCACCAACTTCCACTGCTCCAAGGGGTTATTCTTCAAACTAAACACACCTTTCGATGAAGGATTTATTTGTGCTCAAATTTATCAGTTTGTACCCTTTTGAATCTTCATAGTATCCAACAAAAAGACACTCTTGGCTTTGGGGCTGCAAATCCTTCCTCTTCTCTATTGGAATTCTAGCCCAAGCCTTTGAGCCAAAAATCCTGAAATGGGTCACATCTGGCTTGTGCCCACTCCATGCTTCGAAGGGAGTCATACCATCAAGCTGTTTGTGAGGCACCCTATTCTGAATATAGGCTGCATAGTTGATAGCTTTGGCCCAGTACTTTGGTGGCAAATTTTTGGCCTCCATCATTCATGTTTCCATCTCCTTTAGTGATCTGTTCTTCCTCTCAGCAACACCATTTTGCTGTGGTGTGTAAGGGATAGAATGCTGCATCTGAATACCTACATCTGCACAATAATTAATAAACTCAGACTTGACATACTCACCACCATTGTCAGATCTGAGGGCCTTGAGTTTCCTTCCAGACTAGTTTTCAACCAAAGCCTTAAAGACTTTGAATAGGCCAAAAACTTCAGACTTGTGTTTCAGGAAGTGAACCCAGCAATACCTGGAAAAGTCATCAATGAAAGTCAATGCATATTTGGCCTAACTCATGGACATATGAGGGAATGGGCCAGAAACATCACTGTGGATCAGATCGAGGGGTGCAGAGGTTCTCTCATTACTAGCTCTCTCAAATTTGTGCTCTGGGTGTTTTCCTAGGATACAACCTTGGCAGACTCCTTTGGAAATTTTTATCTTGGGAAACCCTATGACCATCTCTTTTTCACTAAGATCAGAAAGATATTTGTAGTTGAGGTGGCCAAATCTTTCATGCCAAAGATTGCTTGCTTCATTAGCATGAATCAGAAGAGCAGAGGGGTTTGAGTAAGGTAGGAAGTGTGAGAACATGTATACCTTTTGAGCATGATTCGCAACTCCTTTTGCAATGATTCTACCACTTGAGATCTCTGTGATCTCAACTTCATCAGGGGAGAATATGAATTTCTTAGGAGACACAGTGTGGGTCATCTGGTACACTGACAAGAGGTTGGAGGCAAGACCAGGCACATACAACACATTGCTGAACTGACCATGATCAAGATCAATCCTCCCTTTGCCCAAACTTTCAGTGAGAGAGTCATCTCCCAGTACTATAGATGGTCCTTTCGACTTGTCAAGTGAGGAGAAGGCCTCCTTGGTCGAAACCATGTGTCTTGAAGCTCCAGAATCAATGATAAAACTGGGTGAGCTTGATGTGCCAGCAACCAATGCATGAACTCTCTCTCTGTCATTTGAACTTGATCCTCCTTCTCTCTTCTTTGAGCTGTCTGGAAGGGAGATGCCATTCTTCTCCAGGAGTTGGGTCAGCATATCTATTTGCTTGTTCATACAAGAGATTTCAGAGTGATTTCCCTTATTGCAGTATGCGCACTTGTTCATTTCACCTTTGTTTTTCTTCTTCTGGTAGTTCTTCTTGGAACCTTGTGGCTCCTCCGGAGACAGTTTCTTGTCTCTCTTTTGCTCAGGTGGCTTTTTAGATTTCTTTTTGCCTTTTGAATCCACCTTCGAATCTCCAACAATCAAAGCTTGATCTTTGGATGGTTTGATGGTGCCCATCATCACCAGCTTATCCTGTTCTTGTGTGAGAGATTCCATGAAATCTGCAAGGCTAGGCATCTTCCAGGTTCGAGCTGTCAGTTTTGTGGCATAGAAGGTCGAAACAAACACTGAATAGTCAGGGCCTAGCTTCGAGAGGATGGCCAGGACGAGCTGATCATCTTTCTTTTCGATCCCACACTGTTTCAGCTGCAAAACTAGTGCTTTGAACTTGGAGAAATATAGCTGTAGGGATTCAAAGCTATTTGGACTTAGAGAAATTAGCTCATTTTCGATTTGATGTCCCCTCATCTCATCTGTCTTTCCAAAAAGATCAGCAAGCTTCTCCCGAACTTCATTCGGTGATGTCAATCCATCAAGATGGAAAAGGAGGTCTCTGGAAATACTCAGACACAGGAGGCCATAAGCCTCATCCCTCCTGTTGTGCCATTTAATCTTCTCTGCAGCTGCATTGGGCTCTACTTTTGTTGCCATAGTCACCCTGTAGAGGACTTTCGCTCTCAACAGTATCTCCATCTCTGCTTTCCATTCAAAGAAATTGAAGGGAGTCAAGATAGTTTTCTGTGATTGATCCATAGCTTAGAAAATCTGTCCCGGCTGTCAGTAGAAGGCTCCCAGTCACTGATGTCGAACCTGCAAAACAATTTTGAAGGAGAGAAATCGGTCTACAATGGCTCTGATACCATGTGGAAATTGAACCCAGTGATAGATTAATTTTATTCACAACAATTAACAATTGATCATGCAAAATCACTCACAAAAGAGACTGAAATTGGAGCTGAACACTAAACTGTATTAACTCAGTGTACAATAGCCAACCTTGTAACATAATAGGTTGCTGAATAAATAACATACATCAGGGATTCGAATGCATACGGAGCAATTCGAATCTAGCATAAAGCAGGCTTACTAAAAATAAGCAAATCCCCCATAGGTGTAAAAAGCTGATCCCAAATCTGTCATGGAGCTCAGGAATTGGAAAAATGGCTTAGGTAAGATAAAGAGTGGTGGAATGGCAGTTCATACATGCTTTTGCAAGGAGAAAAGAGTGGAGGATGAAGAGGACAAAAAACTAGTTCACCTCACCTAGTCTAGCTTTTCCATTTGCCTTAAAACACTGAAAAATCAGGGAATAAAGCAGAAAAAGCAGAAGGGCGCCTAAGAGGCCAGGAATAAAGCAGATTTGATTCCTTGGGCTTTCCCATGCGCTACATGAGTCAAATAAGGCAAGTTTTACCACTATGGATAGGTAAAAGACAACTTGCACAAGGTGGGACACATGAACTAGGCTAATAAGACAAAAATAATTAAATTAATGTCTAAGTGGATAAACTATGGGTTGATTATTCTAACATGAAAAAGTTCACAAATGTTTGAAATTAAAATTTAAGCAACATCAACCTTAAAATAAACTTTCAAATAAAAGAAATGTATTACTAACTTACCTTTTTGTTTTTAAACTTAAAAATTTAGGTTTTTTGAAACTATGATTTAATTAGAAGGAAATTACACAACACCTTGAAAGACATTTAAAACTAAAATAAAAGCATTACTAACATCAATTTTGTGCTTTATAACTTAAAATCATAAATTTTGAAACGATGATATAATTGGGAGAAAAAGAAAGGCATTAGTAACATCACCTTTGTGCTTTTTAAATTAAAATTATAATTTTTGAAACGATGATGTTATTATTTATGACCAAACTTTGTTACGCTTTCGAGATAATCGGACTTAATCGTGTGACTTAAGATTAAGATATTTTAAGTAATGGTGTAGATGTTTTTATTTTATGTTTTTTAAAGTAATATTTTATGTTAATTTGAATTAAATTATTTTAATAGAGTAGATTAATAGATATTTTTGGTTTTTTTAAAGTATTTATTTAAATTTTTTTAAAATTGTAAATATAAGTTTTTAGGATTGCATAATTTCAGTGTTAGATTTTTTTTTATATTTTGTTAGTAAGATAGCCGATTCTTCATTTCATATATAAAAGGAGAGTTACATATATGGGTTCACTGCAGAAATACGAAGTCAAGCCATCGCTATGGAACCACCTGAAAAAGGTATGAAAAATGGTCTATAACAAGTATCTAAACATAATTACTCTTGCCCATCCGTTGAAGGTTGACAACACAATACACCTTAAGAAGTTAACATAAGAGAAGGAGAGGTATTGTCCCCAAAAATTGAAAAAAAAAATTATAGGCTAGTAAAAACTACCTAGATGTAACATTATTCACTTAGAGAACTCTATCGTACACTTTAGGTACCTCTATTTATTTGTAAGTTATTCTTACGATCTGTCTTTTACTTTCAGTCCTTATTTTTTATGTACTTTACTTATGATGTTGTACTGCTATTTACGACTTAGTGTTATGTTTATACTTTTGTCGCTTATGTGTTGCCACTGGATTTATATGCTTCGTCCTTTCTGCATTGTCGCACTTGTTAATTATAGAGTCCTAACTTATCTTTTGTTTGTGGAAACAAATGTGGAGGAGTGGCAGGACTCGTTCTCCCATGATGGTTTGAGAGGTAATGGTGTTTACTGGTTTGCAGGCTTACTTAGTTCTCTGAACCAAGCCACCTATTCTATTTTACATGTAGTTCATGCTTGCGATAGAAACTTGTTTAAAGAGTACGGAAATCCTTGATCTTGAAGAACATACTACTGGTTGACTTTGGTTCCTTTACCGGCTCCGAATCATAACAAGTATAATTACTATTCTCATTGATTTAGCTATCACTACTAATGTTCTTGTTTAGTACTTATGCTTCCTTATGGTCTTGTAACTCTTCATTTTATATCATGGTATTAATTACGCTTATGTTTAGTTTATTAAAAACTATTAATCATATCTTGTTTTTTTTTTCTATATGTGCAGGTTATTATCTCGGACTAGGTTCTGATCTTGATTTTTCTTACGAGGGTTAAATGTAAAACATGGCATATTACATATGCCATGTTCACTAAGCATAGGCTTAGGGCTTAATTGTATTGCATTGAGTTAATGTTTTAACCTAAGGTTCATATGTTAATATGTCTTAACCATATTCTGTATTGTAATATATTAGCATATAAGCCTTATGGTTGACTTAAGGCCAACGCAGACCATACATGGACTATACACTTAAGCCTTGTCATTGCAATACATTATGCCTTGTTATAAACAAACACGTTGTAATGTTTTACCTTGTTTTATGACTAGGGTGGCGAATATATATATAAGATGGAACCATATATTAGCAGGGATTAAGCCTTTGGATGGGAAATGGAGGCCACGAATTATGCAACGAAGCTTGACTATGGAGAGTGGGTTTTGTATTTCGTTAATGGACTCCAGCTGGTGCATTTAATGTCTTTGGAAATTGTGGCAGCCCCAAGCTTAGGGCTTGGCACATGATGGTTTTGTCATTTGCAACGTTTGAGTTGGGGTTTGGTCTTGATCTGTGCAGGGGGGAATGGAGGCAACCTACATAGTCACGAAGGTAAGAACCTAGTTGGTTTATTAGTAATTCTTTGGTTTTACATTGATATACTTGATCGTTGTCATGCTTCTCATCCAGAGCGTATTCGATTTTGGTTGCAAGTGATAGGGTAGCGAAAGAGGCGTGGCTCCATACTTTGCTCTCGACTCCGAAATGTTTGCATAGTGGCCACGATAAGCCTGTGAGCAAGTCTACACTTTCTACCTCTCAGCCCTTTTGGGTAGACTGTGTTTGGATTTGTTGCTTGGGAGGGGTTTTATACTGTGGGTTTTAAATTCACCTTCGGGCTTAAGATACAGACTTGGGTTTTATTATTTTGTTAAGGCGTTAAGTCATGAAGTAGTTCGCAATCCATTTGGCTCTGTGTACATAAGTTTGGGTATGTAAAACGCTATTTTGATTTCGGGCCTTTTAGCCACAGGCTGCACCATTGCTTGCAATGGTGCATTAGCCCATTGGCATGCCTGTGTAACTTGGTTTTTGGTCTTTAAATGACGGTTGTGTAGAGAATTTGATGCTCATTGTATAAATGGATATATATACTGTTTGTAAATTATTATCATGGTTATTAATCCATACTGTGTATAAGACGATTTTGTTCTGCGTTTGTTTGTTTGTGTTGAGGCCTAGAAATTCGCAGGCGACAACAGCAAGGGATTCTCCCCAGTCAACGTTCCCAATTAGCCCGTGACTGTTTAGTGTAGGGAATTCGTCCGGTTTGCGGTCCGGCTACCGTAGGTCAAGTAACAAAATAAAAGGGTTTACCGGTTGCGGCCCGATCCATCGTATATATTTTTATATTTTTTGACTTAAAGTATGATATGCACGTGCCTACCTAACATGCAAATTGATTAAGAATGCAAGGATTATTCACAATGTGATGCGTAGGTTCTTACCTCTCATCTTAATTTCCCCACATCTAAATCACACACCATTAGAAAATAAATACTAACTAGGCTATCTCTAGAGAGCTAGATATTAATTCATGAGTAATGCAATACTATTCATATGTTATGGCAAATCACAGGTAGCTGTTCTTAAAACCAAACATACAAACGTGAATAAAGTATACATGACAAGACAACTCATCAACAGTTAAAACTTCCATTACTCATTGTGGAAAAAATTATAGAATATACTAGAGAACATTCAAGTAAGAACATAGGTTCAGAAAGTTAGAACGCTCTCATAGTTAATGAAACACAGTCGAAAATGAAATAGTTTCCCTTCAACATTATTCATTTATCACATTGAAACATTCCACATAGCACCTTCTCCAATAGGCAAAAATTGTAATTTCTTATTGTAAAATGAAGTAGTTCCTCTTACAAAGAATAGTTCACAAGTTTTTTCCAGGAGGGAAAAAGCCCCTGTAAACTCTAACTTTCCTATATTTAAACCAAATCAGCCAACCATTTGGGATGCCCCAATCGTGTGACCTTTGGGCTCCTCGAAACCGTCTAATATCACCATTTTGTCTTTTTCATGAGTATTCATGATTCACTTCATGCGTTACGTATTTAGATCTTCACTTATGAGTACTTAACAGAGCGGGATCTACTTGGTAATTGACAGATTTTTTAAGCCTGGACTTTAGTCACCATCGATTTTGTCTTGTTTTTTTTCTCGTTCGTCCTCCTTGAGATCCCGTTGGTTTCAGTACGAACTCTGCCTAACACTGTCCAACCGTTTTCTGCTACTTCGTCTCCCCGCTGTGCCTTCTCGCAGTAGTAATTTATAAAAATCTCTTGAGTTCATCTACAATTAAACGACATGTATCATTAATCAGGACTGCATTTTTCAATAAAACCAAACTGCATCAACAAAACGACTAGTCATCAAAAGAGGCCCTATACTGTCATGAAAACCTTAACAAGCACCATAACCACTGTCTCGTCCACAAGGGTTTAAAACTGACAAAACGATGAGGAGAGAAAACTTATCGACGGCTTAAAACACTAAAACCTTAGCCGCGGTATTCTTACTCACAGCCGCATCAGTGGGTCTCAAACAGGCAACGGGCTCCGTGAGACTGTTAAGTTTAATGGAGTCGAAGAAGCTAGAACCTAAACTCTGGGCAGAAGAGCTCCCAGTCGGTGAGTGGAAAGACATCAATGTCGGATAATTAGTGCGTTACACAGCCACAAGGGCAGTGGATAAATAGACTATAGCCTTTGATCAAATACAAAGCGACGGAAACCCGACAAACTCTCGACGGGCGGAGAAGTTATATGGCGGATACCTAGTTCGCTTGGGAGCCGCAAGGGTGAAATATAAACAGACTACCTCCTCCAATAATATAAAAAAGTCAAATGATACGAAGCGGCCATGGAGGAGTCACAATTCTTCCGCAGAATAATCATTGTTCAATTTTCATGATGGAGGCTTCCTAAGGAAACATGGCTCTGATACGTTGTTAAATGGCCTTAGAAACAGTGGTGAGCACATGAAATAAGTTCCCGAGAGGAAATCATAGCTCGAAGGGTAACAAAACAAACTCTAAACTCCGCGACCCACAACAATTTCAAACATAAGCAATTTTTCGAAAACAGGAAGAGAGTTAACCTCAAAATAGTCCAAAATTAAAGCACGACAAAAGAGTTCATGGATCCAAATGATTCAAGGAAATGCTAAAATTAACAAGGGGGTCCAAAATTTGAAAATTTGGGGAAAACAGTTGCAGCTACAACAATTGGCGACTACCTGGTGAACCTAGATCTTTGGATGATTATTTCTTGAGTAACAGACTGTTTAACAACGAATAAGCCTGTTGAATTCTTCTAGCTATCTGGATTTCTCAAAAGGAAAATATATGTACTTTTAATCATTGATGATAGTCCAATTTAAGAGAGTGGAAACCAGGATTTTCAAGTCAAAATAACTCTTTTGAGGCCAAAAGATGAATTTCATTTGTTACCTCTGTATTCAGGTAGCTGCCATCTTGGACACCACAGGATTGTAGCATATGGTAAGAAGAAATATTCATTTGTTCCTCATTCCCATGCCATTTTTGCACTTTTCATGCTTTTGAACTTTTGTCCTTTTCATATGAGTCCTCCTGCATGCCTTTCTTTCTGAATTTTGATTCAGGCTCCTCTATCCCTAGTGTCCTTTTGTGTGAGAGATGTATTCACGTTTCATCTAACGGACGGAGAGGAACTTTCGACGATTTAGTACTTATATGGTTAAGCATTTGTTTTGATATATAATGCTTTCATAGGATCTTTCAACTCTTATTTGCCTTTTGGCATTCAATTCTTGGCATGTGATCATTTATATATAATATAATGTTTACCTTGCTTCATTTCCATGGGCCCTTTGCTGTCACTCCCTAGGACATTTTAAATGTGACATGGATGGAGCCTCAAAATAGTATACCAGACCCTTTGATTCTGGTTTATTTCACAGGGGTTAAGCAGGACTTCAATGTGTACATAGCCACTCGAGAAAACTGCTAAAATAGAAGAAATTCTTTTAGATAAACAATAATACACAGTCTTATACCCAATAACTTTAATCATTCCAAAATTCTGATGTTCTCCATGCAACCGTGGGTTTGCCTCCTTTATTGAAATCAGTAGAATTTAAACTAAAACAAAACTGAACTACATAACTCAAAGAAAACGGCCAAGCCAGATTATTTAAATACAAGATAGAAGAACACAAACAAACTCAGGAAAAATAAGGTTTGAGAACTAAACCATTTACTGGTAAGTTCTCTTCCCACCCTTGTAAATCTTTCAACTTATAAGTTCAGGGGCCAAGCTTTGCCGTAATCTGGAAAGGACCTACCCACAACTGCTGGAATTTCATGTGTTTTCCTTTCTCATCATGGGGGTGGTCCCACTTGAGAACCAAATCTCCCACCTCAAAATATTTTGTTCCAGCCTTGTGTTTATCAAACCATCTCTTTACTACCTCTTGTTGTTGTTTAAAGCACTCTCTGGCTTTAGATCGAGACTCTTCTGCCTTCAGGAGATTATATATCCTCATTTGCAAGACTTCATTATCCGATCCTCTAGATTCTTGAGCTATTATGGAAGAGGGTAGCATGATATTGGGGGTTAGAATGGCCTCTTTACCATACACAAGGGTATACGGAGACACTCCTATCGAAGACTTGGGGGTGACTCTATCAGCCCAAAGGGCGTTTGGTAGAGTTGAGTGCCAACTCCTCTGATTTTCTATCACCGTATTTTTAAAAATCCTAATTAGGTTCTTGTTTGTAGATTCAACTAAGCCATTTCCCTGTGGATAATAATTAGTAGAGTAATGCAACTTAATCCCTTTCTCATGAGCAAAAGAAGTTAATCTTATTGAGGAAAAGTAAGTAGCATTATCAAAAACTAAAGAAATTGGAACTCCAAACTTGGTCATAATATGGTCTTGCAAGAAGTCTATGACCGCATTCTCATTTATTTTGCGCAACGGGATGGCTTCAACCCAGCGAGTGAAGTACTCAGTTGCTATCAGAATATACTTGTGTTGCGGGGAAGAATTCAGCTTTATCTCCCCAATGATATCTAACCCCCATTGCTCGAAAGGCTCTGTTATTATCACAGGCTTCAATGGTCCTGCTGCTTTAGCTTGTCTTCCACTACACCTTTGACAAATGTCACACTTCCTGACATGGGTGTGTGCATATTTGAAAAGCGTGGGCCAATAGTATCCGGCTCTGAGAATTTTGTGAGCTGTAGTATCTCCTGAAAAATGTCCCCCAGCAGGCCCATGATGCAAATCTGTCATTACCTTCTTCGCATCTTCTTTCTCTAAGTGTCTAAGAAGAACTCCATCATAATTTTTTCTGAATAATATTCCTTCAATAATTTGATATGAGGCTGATTTAAGACGCAATGCTCTTCTTTTCTTAGAATTCCAATGTTCTGGCAACGATCCTGTCTGAAGGTAATGCACAAGGTCTCGATACCAAGATTCTGGGGCTGTGATAAGATGACATACATCCATCAAATGTAATTCAACTTCATCTTCCTAGGCATGTTCTTCATTGTTTCTATTTTCAGTCATTAGTCTGGACAACCCTTTCCCTTTAACTATAGAATTTGGCTTGAATTCGAGGTCATATTCCTGAAGAGCTGTTACCCAATTACCCCTTCTTTCTCCTAACTCCTTCTGTACAAAAATAGACCTCACAGCTGGGTGTGGCACGATTACCTTGGTTCGGTTTTTTAGTATGTAGGTCCTGAATTGTTTCACTGCTTTGAACACTGCGTAAGATTGTTTATCTATAGCCGAGTAATTCAATTCGACCCCTTGTAGACCAGTGCTCATAAAAGATATGGGGAATTCATCTCCCCCATCTTCCTTCTAAGTAAGCACAGCTGCTAGCGAATCATCAGATGCGAAAGTGTACAGAATAAAATCTTTATCAAAATCTGGGCTTTTGAGGGAGGGTACATGCGCAGCAGCGGTTTTAATCTTGCTGAATGCGTTCTTCTCAACCTCAGTCCACTTGAATTGTACACTTTGCTTTACCATTTGCTGCAAAGGTTTAACAATTTGAGTGAAATCTGGCACAAACCTTCGCACAAAGTTTATTGTCCCCATAAATGATTGCATGCCCTTTTTATTATGGGGCAAGGGAATCTGTTCAATGGCTTTGATCCTTTTTGGGTCTATGGAGATTCCCTTCTTTGAAACTACGTGACCCAGCAACTTACCCTCCGTAACAACGAACACGCACTTCTTGGGGTTGAGTGAGATACCATATTTTTGGCAGCGTTCAAAAATCTTCTTTAGATGAAACGTGTGTTCTTCTCTCCTCTTTGAGAATATCGTGATGTCATCGAGGTATACTACAGCATTGCGACCAATCAAACCGCGGAAAGCTATGTCCATAGCCCTCTGGAACCTAGCTCCAGTGTTTATAAGCCCAAAGGGAATTCTTCTGTAAGCGAAAGTTCCCCACCTGGTCCTGAATGTTGTTTTCAATCTATCTTCTTCGGCTACTAATACTTGATTGTATCCTGAAAACCCGTCTAATAAAGAAAATAGTTCAGAACCTGAAACCATTTGTAGTAGTTTCTCCATGGGTGGAACAGGATAATTGTCTTTATCTGAAGTGTGATTTAAGTTTATGAAATCCACACATAACATGATTTCTCCATATTTCTTCCTCACTGGTACCAGATTTGAGACCCATTCTGAGTGTCTAACCTTAAAAATGATTCTAGCATCCAATAATTTCTTAACTTCACTCTGGATTAGAGGTTCCAATTTTGGGTGCATTTTCCTTAAAGGCTGCTGATAAGGTTTGAGTCCAGATTTGATGGGGATAACATGCTGGATGATACTGGTGTCATATGTCTTCAGATCTTCATATGTCCAGGAAAAAACATCTTTATATTGATTAAAAAGACCGATGAACTTATTTCTTTCCGCTGGTGAACAACATTTTCCAAGATTCACATATTTAGGCTTTGTCTCAGTCCCTAAATTGATCAATTCGAACTGTAGAGATGAGCTATGAGTCTTCACGTTTGCTGGTCTTCTAAATTTTTCATTTAAATCAAACATCCGTTCTAAGGTTCTGACTCCTTTAGGGATGAAATTATCAAATTTCAGCTCGGCTTGATGTTCTTTATCATCAATAAATGCCCCTTTAAATACCTCGTCATTCGTTAAGCATTCTATAATCTGCTGATTGTCCTTGAACACTCGTAGGTTGGTAATCATATCCGGAACCAAGGGCCTGAAAAACAATTCAACAGAGCAGCGATTATTAGAGGGCACAAGCCTAGCAGCTGATGTGGCCAACAAGTCAGCTGCTGCATTCTTAAGTCTTGGAATTGATACAATATTAAATGTGTTAAAACATTTGAGTAAATCCCATACCTCATTTTGATAAGCTTTTAAGTGAGGAGAAATGCAATGTATTTGATTCCGAATTTGTTTTACAATTATTTCAGAATCTCCAAACACTTTCAGATTATTTACCTTTAATTCAATTGCTTTCCTTAAACCTTGAACCAACGCTTCATATTCAGCTGTGTTATTTGTACATTCAAACTCTAACCTACATGAAAGAAAATGTGTGTTCTTCTCGGGGTCCATCAGGACACAGCCGGCTCCTGACCCTTCTAACGTTATAGATCCGTAAAAAAAAAGTGTCCAGAAATCGCTAACTACCATGTGGGAATCTACTTCTACTTCTAAGTTTACTATTTTACAATCGATTTCATCAGCCTATGAAAATCGAAGGATATTAGGCTGAGCGTCTAATGTGTCGCTGGCTTCTTCTGCTTGGTAATTTCCTGGTTCTAACTCAATAAAGTAATTTCCCAAAACAGAATCCACTGGTTCGTTTTTTTCCTCAAACTAAGTAACGTTGTATTTCATATGGGGCTCCCTCAAAATTTTGATTTGATTTGGGCTTCCTTTATATGGAACCCACAGATGTGACCGGTCCGAGGAAAAATATTCATTTAGCTTTGCCAACCAATCCCTGCTCTGAACAAGCCCATAAGCATCTGGTATGTCAGCCACCACAATATCAATAACTTGACACACCTTATCATTCGAAGATAAGAGGACTAGAACATGCTCCATCTCCCCAATTACCTTCACATTCGTTCTATCCAACTGAACAACCCTCTAGGTGGATGGTTTAGGCTTCCCATTTATCCTTTTGTAGATCGACAACAGCATAATGTTAACTGATGCCCCTGAGTCTACCAAGCAATTATGTATGTTGTGGTTAAAAATTTCAAAAGTGAGGAGAAACGGTGGATTCTTGCTCTTAGACTTACCTCCTACGTGTGCTTCTCCAATTTTTTCTTCCTTGGGTTGATTGTCGGTGGGCATCCCCTCCTTTGATGCTTCAAGTGCTTTCAAAATCTTTTCTTTTTGTTGCGGCACCTTACACATTTCAAATAACGAGATATTCGCCGTTACCTTCTTTATATCTTCCACAATGTCATATTCCATCTTAGGTTCGGTGGGATTTGGTTTACCATTATTTATTTTCCCTTCATTGGGCTTGGTGAACATGTTAGTCTATCTAGGATCTTGATTGGTGATGGTAAATTCCGGAACTTCATTAGCTGAGGAGTTATTCTGAAATTTCTTAACATTCCTTTGAAGCCTTTTAATCTTTGGTAGCATGAGACTGTTTTCTTTAGCCAACCCTTGGCCTCTTGTTCTTACATTTGTTTCCATGATGTCCTCGTGTCCCAAAACCCTTTCTTCCTCGGCATCAAATAATGAAACACAGTCCCATAGAACCATGGTCTCATCCCCTTGTTCTTTTGTTGATGTATTACTGTCTTTCCTTTCTTCATCTTCATATTCTGTTAATTTAGAGTCCAACAACTAATTCATAACCAACGTCATTGATTTTATCCATTGAGGACAATTCTTTCCAGAGTGAGGTTGTTGGTGGAAAGTGCAAAAATTGTCCATTCCTACCTCTGTTAAATTCATAGATGCCGAATTGTGCGGAGGGGGTTGGGATTGATTGTTATCCTCCCGTTTCTTGTAATAGGGCTTGTAGAACTTTTGGGCTTCCTTTTCCTTTTCCAAGTCTCTGATTCTGTTAGAAAGATTCTGCATCATTTTTTCCATTCCTTCAAAATCTGGTGATTGCTCCTCCTTAGGCTTAGGAAACAACAAAGATTTCCTTCCCACATTTTTCTCTCCTGATCGTTCGGGATAATCTTCGATACTTTCCCTTTCAGCCTCTACTTTCTCCACCTCCTCATAGGTCTCCGCTAGAGTAGGCTTGGCCTTCATTTTGGAAAACATGGCCAACTTAGGTCCTAGAGCTGAGGTATAGTATTCGATCAGGACTTTGTCCGAAGGTTTGTCAGCTTCAGAAAAATTGTTAAGATATGCTGCAAATCGTTGGGTGAAACTATGCACCTTCTCCTTTATTTCTTTCTTTAAGGCACATAGTCCTTTCATGAGAGCTGCATGAGTTTTTTGGGTCGCATACTTACTTCTAAAAATCCTCTCAAAGGTATCCCAATCAGGGATAGAATTTGCAGGCAAACCAAAGTACCATGATGCTGTAGCTCCTTTAAGGGTGTGTGGGAAAAGTCTGCAAACTACATCCTCATACTCCCCAGCCCTTAACCCTTCTATTGCCAAATAGAAACTTTGCAAGTGGTCGTCTACTAGTATCTTCTCATTTGGGTCAAATTTGGGCAGCATCTTTTCAAAATATTGAGGTAAATCATGCAAAGGAGGTGTTAGGTTTAAAGGTGATCTGGCTTTCCAGGAAGGTGTTGGATTCGGTGGGTTGGGTGGTTGATTTGTGTTTACGCCTGCCATGAGTCTGGGTGGAGAGTGAGGGGGTGAGCGAATAGGAGTGTGAACATGAGAACTGTGAAGAGTATCCGGGCCTACTTGATTCAAAGGCAGCACAACTTCTTGTAAGGCTGTTTCTACAAGTTCTTCCCAATCTCCAACCAGCACTAAGTCTTCCAATATAGGACGATCTTTCTTTTTATATTCTCTTCTGGGCAATTCAGGGATAATCAGAAATCCTCCAATCTTCTTCACATATGCCCTAGTGTGTCTTCTCAGATCATTAACAACTTTGTTGTCGACAGAATACAAATGTTCTCTACCCTCCTCTTTAGGAATTGGATTATGAAACCCACTACTTTCTGAACTGTTACCGGTGGAATAGTCTCGGGAAAACGGGTTTCCTCGGCCAGCCATGCGCTAGCGGCCCTCCTTCTAGTGCCAAAAAATTGTTGAGGCCTGGAAATTCGTAGGCGACAACAGCAAGGGATTCTCCCCAGTCAACATTCCCAATTATCCCGTGACTGTTTGGTGTAGGGAATCCATCCGGTTTGCGGTCCGGCTACCATAGGTCAAGTAACAAAATAAAAGGGTTTACCGGTTGCGACCCAATCCACTATATATATTTTTGTATTTTTTGACTTAAAGTATGATATGCACGTACTACCTAACATGCAAATTGATTAAGAATGCAAGGAACGTTCACAATGTGATGCGCATGTTCTTACCTCTCGTCTTAACTTCCCCACATCTAAATCACACACCATTAGAAAATAAATACTAACTAGGCTATCTCTAGAGAGCTAGATATTAATTCATAAGTAATGCAATACTATTCATATGTTATGGAAAATCACAGGTAGTTGTTCTTAAAACCAAACATACAAATGTGAATAAAGTATACATGACAAGACAGCTCATCAACAGTTAAAACTTCCATTACTCATAGTGGAAAAAATTATAGAATATACTAGAGAACATTCAAGTAAGAACATAGGTTTAGAAAGTTAGAATGCTCTCATAGTTAATGAAACACAGTCGAAAACAAAATAGTTCCCCTTCAACATTGTTCATTTATCGCATTGAAACATTCCACATAGCACCTTCTCCAACAGGAAAAAATTGTAATTTATTATTGTAAAACGAAGTAGTTCCTCTTACAAACAATAGTTCACAAGTTTTTTCCAAGGAAAAAGCCCCTGTAAACTCTAACTTTCCTATATTTAAACCAAATCAGCCAACCATTTGGGCTGCCCCAATTGTGTGACCTTTGGGCTCCTCGAAACCTCCTAATATCACCATTTTGTCTTTTTCGTGAGTATTCATGATTCACTTCATGCGTTACGTTTTTAGATCTTCACTTATGAGTACTTAACAGAGAGGGATCCGCTTGGTAACTGATGGATTTTTTTAATCTTGGACTTTAGTCACCATCGATTTTGTCTTGTTTTTTTCTCGTTCGTCCTCCTTGAGATCCCATTGGTTTCAGTACGAACTCTGCCTAACACTGTCCAACTGTTTTCCGCTACTTCGTCTTCCCGCTATGCCTTCTCAGTATTAATTTATAAAAATCTCTTGAGTCCATCTGCAATTAAACGACATGTATCATTAATCAGGATTGCATTTTTCAATAAAACCAAACTACATCAACAAAACAACTAGTCATCAAAAGAGGCCCTATACTGCCATGAAAACCTTAACAAGTGCCAGAACCACTGTCTTGTCCACAAGGGTTTAAAATTGACAAAACAATGGGGAGAGAAAACTTATCGACGGCTTAAAACACTAAAACCTCGGTCACGGTAGTCTTACTCACAGCCATGTCAGCGGGTCTCAAATAGGCAACGGGCTCCGCAAGACTGTTAAGTTTAACGGAGTCGGAGAAGCTAGAACCTAAAATCTGGGCGGAAGAGCTCCCAGTTGGCGAGCGGAAAGACATCAATGTCGGATAATTAGTGCGTTACACAGCCGCAAGGGCGGCGTATAAACACACTATAGCCTCCGATCAAAGACAAAGCGATAGAAACCCAACAAAGTCTTGGCGGGCGGAGCAGTTATATGGTGGATACCTAGATCGCTTGGGAGCCGCAAGGGTAGAAGATAAACAGACTACTTCCTCCGATAATATAAACAATTCAAACGATACGAAGAAGCCACGGAGGATTCACGATTCTTCCGCAAAATAATCATTGTTCAATTTTTGTGACGACGGCTTCCTAAGGAAACATGGCTCCGATACGTTGTTAAATGGCCTTCGAAACAGTGGTGAGCACGGGAAATAAGTTCCCGAGAGGAAATCGCAGCTCGAAGGGTAACAAAACAAACTCTAAACTCCGCAACAAACAGCAGTTTCAAACATAAGAAATTTTTCAAAAAAAGGAAGAGAGTTAACCTCAAAATAGTATGAAATTAAAGCACGACAAAAGAGTTCATGGATCCAAACGATTCAAGGCAATGCTAAAATTAACAAGGGGGTCCAAAATTTGAAAATTTGGGGAAAACAGTTGCAGCTGCAACAGTTTGTTAAGATGGGTGTGTGACAAGGCATTCGCCTGCTCTCAAATGCTCTATATATAATGATGTTGTTTAGTTTTTATATTGAAATTCCATTGACAATGTGGGTATAGGCCATGCCATGAATGGCATGACCTTTTCCCACAGTGTTGCGATAGCTTAGTGTAGGGTTGTAATTAATGTTATTAGTTCTTACGCGATGTGTACTGTGAAGAGTCATGGGTGGGGAAACCACGATGGCCAATGTTTACTATAGGGTTAATTTGGAAGGACTGTGTTAAATTAAAAACTTTGGCTGAGGTCATGAATGTCGTTAGGGTCTTACGACCTCACTGTTAGCATATTCATTTGTTTATTACATAGAATTTGGTGTATTGATAAAATGCAGCCCGCATACGTTAGATGTATATTGTGGCCTGTGTAAAGATGGTTATATGATTTGCTTATTGTTTGTGTATAAAATGCTATGGTTTGTTATTATTATTTTTTCCTTGGGTTTGGACATCCATAGGAATCGATGTCATGACCTCTATTGGCAAAATGGGTTTTAATTGTTAGTTGTTTAATGTTATGCGAAAACTATGTGTAGATTGTAAATAGACTCTGTGTATTAAAATGTTGTATTTTAGTTAATAAAAGGAGGCTAGGCATGTATGCCCACAGGATTCGATTTTTGTCCCTGTTTGTAATACATGAGTTTATAATATGATTTCGATCTTGTTTAATTTTCTATGTGTAAAGTGTTGATGAGTTATGTAATTTTGTTTAATGGTTATGTATAAATGAAATTTGGTTGTTTATGATGGAATAGATAGTACTGTGGGTGCATACATACATACATACATACATACATACATACATACATACATACATACATACATACATACATATATATATATATATATAATTAGAGATTTGATATAGGAAAACATGGATGATCACGATACCTCCTCTGCTAATTTAGTTATGATTATGTTTATTTAATGGAATGTTATGATATTTAATCGATACTTGTTGAGACATACGTTGAAGGTCTTTAATGATTTTCTATCTTCGAGTTAGTTTTCATCTGTTCTTAGTTGATACAGCTTAGATTATTTAATTCTATACTTCAGTTTATAAGTAATATAATTAGTAGATTAATTATAAAACTATTTGAATACTGTTATATATATATTTCTATATTATGCATAGTTACTTGTACCTATGAACTAGTTTTCTTTTAATGAAACCTAAGGTAAGTCTCTACTAACAAATGAAATATGTCAGCAGAGTGATAAAGTCTAAGAGAAATATATATATTTAACCAGAAAAAAAACCTAGTTATAGTAAACATAATTCAAGTATTGGAATAATATAGAAAACCACTTAAAGATACAAACCCTGTTAATATGCAGTATAGAAAAAAAATTTACATCCTAAACTTAGTATTAAAGAAAATACAAACCCCGACAGACTATTAACTAGAAAATCAAACAAATGGGGTTAGGAAAGGTATTGGAAGCATTAACAACAGTTAATTTAGGAAAATAGAATAGGAAATCAAGGGATTCATACCTAAATTTGAAGCCCTGTTAATGGCTCGACCTGCACACTCAAATAACCAGCATTAACGAGTCAATGCAGATCTGACCTCTGTTTGATGATCAAATCACTTGGGAACTACCACATTCCACCCAACCATGACCTTGAACCATTCCTAGTTTAAATCTACATCCCCCCAAGCTGGACTCCAACATGCAAGTAGCTTAGAGCTCCTAAAGTAGGGTTTCCTAATTGGTGTATTAGATCTGGATCAGTTTTCCTTTTTCCTTCCAGGAAATGTTTCTTTAAGAATTTACTTGAGAGAAAAACAGGCAGAAAAATGACTCCTCTAATGATAGGTTAGAACCCCAAGCGTTTCCTTGGCTTGAGTCTTTATAGATAGAATTTTTATTCAAAGGGGAAGTTAAATCAAGAAACCTTGGTTTCTTGATTTAATCCTTTTCAATTGATTTAGGTAATTATTAATATTTTAACTTAGGAACTTTCTACTAGTTCCTAGTTGGACTTTCATAGATATTATACTATTTATTAATCTTAAAAAATAAATAATAATTGATGGATCTTCTCTTCTTTCTTTCATTTATTTATATTATTAATATATTTACTTCTTTATACATACCATGCATAAAGTACATAATAATATAATACTTTGTTAACATTTGTCTCGGGGCATCATATACCATGATCCCTAGACATAATGACACTTCTTCATTAAGGTCAAGCAGGTAGATGGTTTAGGTCTACTAGGCTAGGAAACTCTAAACATCCTTGCATGTTGGATTTCCCTCATATAACGTGGCATCTCTTTAGTATTTTGATGAGAATGCATAAATTCAAAATTTCATTTAATCAATTATAAATAATTATGATGAGATCAATATTCTTCTCGAGTCGTTTTCACTCGGAAGTTATTAAATTATTTTCAGTAATCCCTAGCACTTACCAGATCCCATACTCAATGCTTAAACAATGAGTTAAAATTTAGTGCACTTCCATATCTCCTTGTAGAAAGAATAGATCAATGCTATGAGCAATGATGCTAATAAGAAGCACATGAAATAGATCTTGCTACTAAGAATTCTCACAAGCATACACAGGGAAAATAGAGAGAAGAAAAGAGACTGAATCACATGAATGAAGAGATGAATATTGGTGTGTATACTTCCATTGAATAATTATGAATAATAGTGTACATAAATAGTACATCCCTCATAGGAAAATTTAATTGTATGGAAACAACTCATAAATCTCAAAAAGGCTGACTTACCAAAATATAGCAAACCCCCATATGTGGCTAAAGCACTTACCAAATCTATCAAGGACCTCACGAGTTGGAAAAATCATGAGTGAGTTGTCAAGGAGATGGAAATAACATGATAATCCTAGAAAATGGAGAAAAACTAATGGAGGATGGGTTGGAAACAAAAGCTCCCAGTTTCCTAGTTGACTAGCTTTTATCTTATCCATAGACAAGCAGGAAAAACAGAAAAAGAAGAATAAAGCAGAATCTACTGTAAAGTCCTGTATACTAATTCTGGATGGTTAAAAGGTGGTCAAGATCAACCCAAAATTGGAAATAAATCATTCCTAGGATATATATGGCATGTATTGACTTTAAGGTGCAAGTCGATGCCAACTAATTAAGCTAGTGGGTGAATAATTAATCAAATAATGATTAATTATTTTATCCTAAGTTGTGAGTGGGTTTAATATATTCCTACACTCCCCTATAAGTCTGACTTTATGATGGTATGACAAAAAATATGGATGCATATGGATGCATATGGGGCCCAGCAACAAGGCTATGGTCACCCTTTAACAATTATTATGTCCAGAAAAGTGAGGAAAGAGGCAAAACCACATGGGGAAAATCCTCCCTCAAGATAGGACAAGGCATAGAATTTGAAATGTGTCTTCAAAATATCTTCATATTCACTTTAATGAGCTGACTGAACTGCTTCTAGATGAAGGACTTGTTGAAGAAATCATGAACTCCATGATCATGCGCTGGAGTGTAGAACCTGCAAGAAGGAAGAGGAGAGACTCCTTGTATCTCATCAAATGATGAAGTAGGAGAATTATCTAAATGATTCTTGCTGCTATCAAACACTGATCTGCAAACATAATCTGAAATGGAAAAGGGATCTATGCATACTCCTTCCCAAAGAGTACAAAAAATAAGGCAATTTATTTCACACCCAATTCCCTGAATAGCTGCAAAATTGTGATGTGGATCACATGTCAATCTGCCAATATGATGTAGCACCTGTATAGATCTGATATGAGGCTAATAAAACTATGATATATCATAAATATTATAATATGGAATATCAAGGACAAAGGCTTCAATGGCTCCATGAGGATATAGGGATAGACTAGGAAAATTATGAGCAACCGGGGAAAACTGATAGGTGTAAAAATATGAATGATGGATGGGAATAAGATCTGAACCATAAGTATTTAGAATATATTAAAACATGTTTAATATCAATCCATATATGACTAAGGTCATGGATAACCAGCCACTTAAAGTTAGGAAAGGCTTCAAATCATGTAAGATAAATATCATTGCATAAGAGACCAATGAGGAATCAACTAGTGAGCTTGCGATTTGTATAGTGTTTGGATTATTCAGAGGTATGGTAGATGGTATGGATGGTGGTATTATATGTGTATCAATATAAAAATATTCTTCTAAATCAGAATCCAACGGATCACATATAAGCATATCAATAGACTCATGGGAATACACTGGTAATGAATCCTCTGTATGAAAGGAGGAAAGAATGAGATGTTCACAATCTTCAAGAAGGATCTAAGTATTGATGCCAAGAACAAAGGAGGATATGTTGAAGCACATGAGATCAAGTAAGGTAAGTGGTATGACACAAATAAGGCTTGATGTGGCTAAGCAAACATCATGTAAGTCACTGGGTTGTGCACCATCAATGAGAGAGGTATGCAAGAGGTGTAAAGAATCTGGCACATAGATCTCAGAATCTAAGATAGGAGATTGAGAGAATAATGAATGGGTTATAGGATCATAATAAATATCAGCAGCAGCTCCATATGTTACTTCTTTTTCATCAATAGTATCACAAGAAGAAAAATCACCTTCAAGAGACACAGAAAAAGATGGCTCTTCAATATTTGCTTCTTCAAAGTTGAAGGAGGAAGAATTCAAATCAATGAGGGTAGCAGCAACATGAACTATATGAGAAAATTATTCATCATGATCAATTTCATCAGAGAATGTATAGGCTAAGAAATATTTAGAGAGAGAACAAGAGGAGATGCTAGGTTCGCTCCATACTTCAGCTTCAATTTCCTGCAAACCAAAAGCTTTGTCCAAAATTTTCCAAAGCTCAAATGGAAATTCAATAGAATCTATGAGATGATGTATATTCAAAGACATTCCCAAACACATAATTCCATAAGCTCTGTCACAATTATTTAGCCAATCAATCTTCTCTTCATAAGACTCAGGTTCACTCGATGCACCAATGGAGACATCAAAGAGACATTGCCTCTTCAAGTATGCACTCATCTTTGGCTTCCAATCAGCATAGTTGAAAGGAGATAGTAGAGGAACTTTTGAATCCATATTGAATTTGTTGATATGCTCTAAGAGATACTCTCTACAACCTACAAAACAAACTAGGATAAAATCTTGTAAGCTAGACAAGCTCTTCTTCAGAGAGGGATAGGAGATTGGATGCGCTCCTCAACTCTGTAGAAATTGATCAACCTGCTGCTATGATACCATGTAGAAATAATAGATCAATGCTATGAGCAATGATGCTAAGAAGAAGCACAGGAAATATATCTTGCTACTAATAATTCTCACAAGCATGCACAGGAAAAATAGAGAGAATAAAAGAGACTAAATCACATGAATGAAGAGATAAATATTGGTGTGTATCCTTCCATTGAATAATTATGAATAATAGTGTACATAAATAGTACATCCCTCATAGGAAAATCGAATTGTATGGAAACAACGCATAAATATAAAAAGGGCCAACTTACCAAAATATAGCAAACCCCCATTGTTACGGAGAGAAATTCCTATAGCTTGGGGTACCACAATAGACAGCTTGACTCCAGAAATCAATCCTTTCCAATATGCAATAGAAAATAAATGTCTAACACTAAAGGATCAGACCTCATACCTTATTCTGGACGGTTGAAGTAGATCCCCATTGAGCTTTCCAACGTCAGCTTGAATTGATAGATTACTTCCTCAACAACAAGTAAACAATACATGCATACTATATATCATGGTGTTAGATCTATTCTAGCCTATATAATCAACAATGTATAAGCATTTGAAAACATCCCATGGATAAAATATTCATTCAAACATACATAATTGGACAGGAAAAGATATTTCTATTAATATAAATCAAAGATTACAATAGATACAACCTCTCTTGGCACGTCTGCGAATCGGAGAAACTGAATCCCCCACTTGGGCCTCCACCACCTCAATCATCCATCTCTCGATAGAAAGCTCACAAGCAAAAGGAAAGCTTTGGAAAGAACACAAAAGTGCTCCAAGGGACAAAGGGATGCAGGCTCAAGCATAAGTTCTTGCAACAATGGACTCTAGTTTCTTTGCTCTCAATTCTCTCATATGCCTTCAATGTACCATAGAGTTCCTTTCATAGATTTTCAAAGGGGTAATGAAAGGTCGAATCCAAGTGATCTCAAGGCATAGGGAAGGCCAGGAGTCAAATGAGTCGGATCCATGTCAAGGAAAAATCCAAAAGGATTTGGATTTTGTACACATCCTGATGTACGTGGTTTTAGTGGTCAAACCCGTGTATATACGTGATTATAGGTTTAAAAGTCGTGTGTATCATTTTTCACATGTTTTTAGGGATGGTCAAGGAAACATCAAAGGACAAAAAATGGTCCAAGGGGTCTAAGGAGTATGCAGCGGAACAGGGGAAGGCCATACAAAGTGTGATTCACCTGGAGTGGTGAAATCATCTATAACAGATGCCCCCTAATGTGTGAGGTCAGAGATGTCATACGATGGCCGAAATACATTATAAGTCCATCCTAGAAGTGGAGTGATGAAGAATCCCAAGTGGAAGACCAACCACCCAATCAGCATAGTACAAAGATACAACTCTGCACATAACTGCAAATACATATAGTAGTCTCGGATACATAAGAGTACAATGGCCATGAATATGCATGATACAAGATATCACATAAGTGGTCATCGCCACATACAATATACATAGATCAGAATCTCCATAATGAAGATATACAAAGGACCATGATCTCCATAATGGCTAAAGATATATAACAGATCAAGATCTCCATAGTGGCTAGAAATATCTGACATATACTGGAATCAAGTCACGAGAGCTGAAATCTCATGAACACTGGCATGATCAAGGAGGTAGCATATAAGAGATGCCACCATTCTGGAAATTCTTCTACACAAACCGCTACGAGTACATGTGCTACTATGTGAATAGAGGTGTCGAGATCGAACATAGTAGTCCATCGTCTGATTACCAGTCATTAATGTATACTGTTAACAGACGCGAGATCACCCATTGATAATGAAAATGGGAATCAAGGTACTAGAGTGCAAACTAACAAGTGTGAATAAATGTGTTGAGGTCGAACACTTGAGAGGATCCATCGATCAGGGGATATTGATGTATTCCCAAAGACTGTCGACAGCGAGAGAACCTACCACTGATGACTGCAAGTCTCAAGGCACTCAACATGACTCTAGATTCCAATCCTATCATAAATGATCTAAATTTGATGGGATAAAATCTGCTGGAAGGAGGGAATTAAGGCATCCCCCATCATCCAACATGAGGTACTCATCAAAGCTGTATAATGTGGAAGGAATCGATCATAAGGTGCACGAACCAGTAACTGTACCAGGAATTGCCGACATGCAAAGTCAAGATAATTGAGGAATGGTCGACTCAGGATTCAACTTCCTTCGAACAAGAGAATAATGGTGTATGGTGACTAAATAAAGGCAACATAGAATCGATATAGAAACTAGGACATCTCTACGACACATGAGGCATCGACAGAGGCTCCATGGGGACTGAAAGCTTAACCAGTCGGTGGAGATAAACTTAGATAAATGAGTATAGCTCCTAAAGTCAAACTATAAACCCAACCAATGGATGTGATATACAGTGCTCCATTCTAAGGCGACATGACTCGACAGCTGCCAAAGATAACATCTTTCCTTGTCCTACTTTTTGGTTTTTTGATTTTTTTGGACTTTTTCAAATATTTAAAAATCTTGAAAAAGAATAAAATTGTTTAAGACAAGTGTCATAAGGGAAAACAAACTAGTTCCAAGCAGTGGAACATACCTATGCTCAATGAAAGGATATATGTGTAGGATATCGACACTCGGGGGAAAATCCCCTCCCGATAAAAAGGGAATCAAGCTGCAAAGGATATAAAAAATGGCTCTGCATGGCTAGACATGAGACAAGCTTGGGCTATATGGCTGAAATGCAATGTCAGGGAAGCTGGCATAAAGTTCAATAAGGTAGGAAAAGCTCAAGATAATTCATTCACAACTTGACATGAGGGAGTCCTAGTGTAAGGAATTCGAAGAGCACCATAGGTGAAAAGTAGTAACATGTTCACTCGGATCCTCTCCTGGTTTGCCCTTGAACTTAGGTATTCCGAGGGAATATTAGTAGGGACAGCTGGCCAAGCCGGGTCATGAGCTACAGGATCGTTCGTCTATCTCGACAAGTCAGGAAGATTCAGCGTCATGAGGAAAGGGAGCCTAGGATGATGAGGTTGATGGATTGATCCTTGATTCACATAGGTCTGATTACCACCATGGCCTTGGCCATAGTGCCCTCCTCCTGTTTGACCCGTATAGGGTGGCATGGAAGCACCATAGTGTGGTGGACCTTGACTATTAGGAGCTACAAAGCCGTAGTTTGGAGAATAAGCAGGTTGTTGATACCCGCCCCCATAAGGTGAAGAACCCTGTCCATACTGTGACCCATAATAGGGTCAATAAGTCATCGCATGAGATGTCCCATGGGACACTCCGTAAGTAGGAACATACGCTCTGGAAGTAGGAATATAGATTCCAGAAGTAGGAATGTGACCTCTAGAAGTATGAGCATGACCTCCCAAAACAACAGGCGGTACATGAAGCCGAGACACGATCAGTCTAGTAACCGCAGTACGGACATAACTCGTAGCAATGTTTCGGCCCGAAGGACCACGTGAATAAGGTTGAGGGTGAACATTTGAAGAACTAGGGACAGAGGATGAAGGGATCTGTGTGATTAAGTACGTACTATTCCCTATAGTCACTTGTCTTGGATCTGGTATCCTAATAGGATCACTAACCCTAGACCTAGGAGGAATATGTGATGTAACTTCCACCACCGGGATGGAAGGTGCAATGTGACTAGTGCTCCCAAACCTGTCCGCATGGTAAGGGATGACAGTGCCCCCAGGAATAGTGTTAGGCTCAAACTCATATTTGACATGAAATGCCAAATCATGTGTGGGAAAACAAGACATACCATAACTACCATAACTAGTGCTGGTGGGTTGAAAATGAGTCTCAGCATCCTCCAACATTCCATACCGGTAACGTGTCAATGGGGAATCAACCCTAGAGTGAGTAGGTCTATCATGAAAGGCTCCTATCTCAGAAATCATAGGACCTAACTCAGCCAAGTCAGGTGAAGGATCGTAAGTAGGAGTAAACTCCCCATCGTCTACATGAATGGGAGAAGATGGTTCAGGAATACCTTCTATATGGTCTCCCATGGTGTGTGAATCAATGTGTGAAGTAGTCTGCCTAGAATGTCTAGGTATCTCTCCCAAATAAGGAGGAGATGTAGAGGTCAGAAGTCCTGCTAAAAGACAAGAACGACGAGGAGCCACACTTGAATCCACAATGACTCAAAAAATTGAAAAGACTCTCTATTTACGCAAACCCTAGGAAAGCTATCGTGCACAGAGCAATCACCAATAAAATCTAAAGACAACTGCAAGCAATCAAGGGCAGGATAAGTGAGCTCCCGAATGAAGTAGGTATGTCTCACCTAGGAGAGGCTTAAGACTCCCATACACAACAAGCGGAGGTACGTAACCAATTATTGTGGCCCTCGGCTTCAACGCGTAAAGAAATTGTGCTGTCCGACCCCAACCTGGCCGGGACACCCGCAAAATATCCCCTGCAAAGTACCCCCTCGACATCCTAGATAAGGCCACTAAGGTCACATCAATATAATCAATGCTCAGGCAGACAGTCGCAGGCAGGATTGACCGTATGGGCAGGGTAGCAAAGCTCGAAACTCTCGAAAGAGCCCCCAGATACGAATACAATCCTGGAAATATCTCCGGTGTTACTCAGTTATGACTAGGGGTCATCCCAATCAATAACCGCTCACACTACCTCGTGCTTAACTCCCTTTTGAGAGGAGGATCCTGAGAAACACTGGTTATACCAAGGATTTCACACACTCACCTAGACAGACACATACATGTTGCTGTTTAGTGATCTTGGAGAATTTACTCATAATGAACTATTCCAAGATCCTAAAACCTAATCTTGTTGGTGCACCCTATAAAAGAAAAGAGTGTAGTTCATTTTAATTAAGCATTGATTTTAATTGGCTTTATTATTCAAAAGAGGGATATGGCTGTGCAACTAATGGTGTTATGACACAACATGAAGTAAAATTCACACCTAACAATCAATGCAAATGCATTGTGTCCATGAAAACAAGGTATGCTACTACGTGAAATGCATAATTTTTCTTCAAATGATGAATGCAAGCTTTCCTATATGAAATCCTAACTAATACTCCATAGAAAATCTAGTGCAAGTACAATGCAAAATGCAAAATGCAAAATGCAAAATGCAATGCATGATGATAAAATGAGATACAGAAAGCAAAAGAATGATTCTACAACCCCGAGACTCTGCAAGCACACTTAAACAACACTCAAGCAAAGCACTAAGATAAAAGAAATATAATGCACTAATCCCAAACCAAAAATAAAAAATGCCATGATAAGAACTTTCTTAAAAAAATAAAAAAAATTAACCTAAAAAAAAGCATCTCTGGTCAGAAACAGAGGTATAAACAGACTCAGACAGTGTCAAAGGAGACTTAGCAATCATCAAACTTCACCCAACAACCATTTAACTTCCACGAAAAGGAAAAAATAAGGGCATACGTGACTGTTCATAGTAAACCTGCGTGTATACGCGGGAATTGCAGAGAAACCCGCGTGTATACGCGACTGTGAGTTAAAAACCCGTGTATAGGAAGAAAGGTGCATAAAAATCAAATCAAACAAACAAGCTGAGACAAACTTCACACCAATTAGACACTACCAGGAAAACATGGCCCCAGATCTGACACAGAAACAAGAGAGAAAGAGCAATTCAAATTCATTGAATGTTGATAGAAAACCCCCAACAGACAACTACTAGGAACTCCCCAGTGAAGTTGCCAATTTTGTTATGGAGAGAAATTACTATGGCTTGGGGTACCACAATAGACAACTTGAATCTAGAAATCAATCCTTTCCAATATGCAATAGAAAATAAATGTCTAACACTAAAGGATCAGACCCCGTACCTTATTCTGTACGGTTGAAGTAGATCCCCATTGAGCTTTCCAACTTCAAATTGAATTGATAGATTACTTCCTCAACAACAAGTAAAAAATACAAGCATACTATATATCATGGTGTTAGATCTATTCTAGAATATATAATCAACAATGTATAAGAATTTGAAAACATCCCATGGATAAAATATTCATTCAAACATACATAATTGGACAGGAAAAGATATTTCTATTAATATAAATCAAAGATTACAATAGATACAACCTCTGTCGGCACGTTTGCGAATCAGAGAAACTGAATCCCCCAGTTGGGCCTCCACCACCTCAAACCTCCATCTCTTGATAGCAAGCTCACAATCAAAAGGCAAGCTTTGGAAAGAACACAAAAGTGCTCCAAGGGACAAAGGGATGCAGACTCAAGCATAAGTTCCGGCAACAATGGACTATAGTTTCTTTGCTCTCAATTCTCTCATATGCCTTCAATGTACCATAGAGTTCCTTATATAGCTTTTCAAAGGGGTAATGAAAGGTTGAATCCGAGTGATCTCAAGGCATAGGGAAGGCCAGGAGTCAAATGAGTTGGATCCATGTCAAGGAAAACCCCGAAAGGATTTGGATTTTGTACACATCCCGATGTACATGGTTTTAGTGGTACACGATTAGAGGTTTAAAAGTCACGTGTATCATTTTTCACATGTTTTTAGGGATGGTCAAGGAAACATCAAAGGACAAAAAATGGTCCAAGGGGTCTAAGGATTCTGCAGCAGGACAGGGGAAGGCCATACAAAGTGTGATTCACCTGGAGTGGTGAAATCAGCTATAACACCCATATGTGGCTAAAGCACTTACCAAATATATCAAGGACCTCATGAGTTGGCAAAAGCATGAGTGAGTTGTCAAGGAGATGGAAATAACATGCTAATCCTAGAAAATGGAGAAAAGCTAATGGAGGATGGGTTGGAAACAAAAGCTCACAGTTTCCTAGTTGACTAGCTTTTATCTTATCCATAGAAAAGCAAGAAAAGCAGAATAAAGCCGAATCTGCTGTAAAGTCCTGTATACTAATTATGGATGGTCAAAAGGTGGTCAAGATCAACCCGGAATTGGAAATAAATCATTCCTAGGATATAGATGGCATGTACTGACTTTAAGGTGCAAGTGGATGCCAACTAATTAAGCTAGTGGGTGAATAATTAATCAAATAATGATTAATTATTTTATCCTAAGTTGTAAGTGGGTTTAATATATTCCTACACTCCTCGCTCAACACTAGTGCTAGGATGTACTTGTACGATATACCTAGGGATACAATGGCCAAGGATCCGATGCTCCAGAGCTTATGCTCAACATCAACATGAAAGGCTCCATGGCTTATGCCCAACACTTCCAATTATCTTTTCATGTGTTCCAGAGCTTCTCGCTCAATACAAATCATCAATCACTCAAGTGATCCATAGCTTCCCACTCAACAAAAAACATCTCATCAATCATGTGCTTCAGGTTCCACCCCCAACACAAACCAACATATATATATATATTATCAAGAATTGGCTTTTGCCCAATATGTAAAACAAATCATCATGTTCATATGCAGTGGGGTCTTTGACCCAATATAAAAATAAAACATTCAGATAATCATCATAATCAATAGGCACACGCCTATAAGTGTTAGGTACAAAATTTGGGATATTATATCCCTCCCCGCTTAGAACAACACCATCCCTAGTGTTCTAGGGACTCGGAATGATATCATGAAACAAGACGGGGTAATCCTTTGTCATGGTGGCCTCGTTCTTCCAAGTAGCTTCATCAGCCTCAAGGTGCTTCCACTTCACTTTCAATTGTACTATGGTGCACTTCCGGAGCTGCACCTCTATTTTGTCCAAAATATAAGTAGGCTCAGGGGAAAACTCCCCATCAGGTTCCACCTATAATAGGGACCAATCCTCAACATGTTTAGTATCATAAACATATTTATTTAACAAAGATCCATGGAAAACATTATGGACTCTTACATGCGCGGGCAATGTTAGTTCATAAGCCATTGGCCCTTTCTTGGTCAGTATTTCAAAAGGTTTGCAAAATCTAGGTGCTAACTTACCGCACCTACCCAAGCTCAATGAGCTTCATTTGGCTTTTAATTTCAACTAACATGATCGCCTATTTGAAAGTCCTTATCCTTTCTTTTCTGATCCACATAACTTTTCTGGCGGTCTTGCACTTCTTTAAGGTTCACCTGGACCTTGGTAACCAAATGTTCCAAGTCTATCAACAAATCAGGCCCTAGCACGATCTGATCCACCGGGCTATCCCGAGTAACTGGTGTTCTACACTTCTATCCACAGAGTACCTCAAGGGACTCATCTTGGCGGAATCCTGATAACCATTGTTATACGCAAACTCTATGAGATGTAAGTAATCCTCCAACTTCGTGGGGTTGTTCATGACATACATCCAAAGCATGTCCTTGAAAATTTGGTTTAGTCTCTCTTTCTGCCCATTTATCTGTGAGCGATATGCAGTGCTGAATTTCAACCGTGTCTCCAATCTGTTAGAAAATAGGACCACAGAGCAATAACAGATATACAGTTAAATTTATAAACAAGATGCAAAACAAATTAAAATAGTACAAAGAGACACAGATATAATGTGGTTCACCCAAACGATGGGCTACGTCCACAAAGAAAATTTGCCAGTCCTTTTATTGCAGTCCAGAAAGATGAAGGGATACACCCTGCAGCAAAACCGCTGCACTTCTTCTTCACACTCTCATAGTCTCTCTTCCAGTACAATACAATGCCCACATCCAGTATAATTACAATGGAGCCTCCTCAAGCCTTATAAAGGATTAATCACATGCAATACCATGGGCTACAACAAACCATGTGCTAGACCTAACCACCTTTGACTCGATCTCAAGTCAATGTTAACACATGCAATACCATGGGACAATACCATGGGCTACAACAAACCATGTGCCCAAACCATGTTCTAGACCTAACCACCTTTGAGTCGATCTCAAGTCAAGGTTAACCCTAACAATCCCCCCTTTAAACTTGAATTGGAGTAATCACCAACTCCCCTCAAGTATTTACCGAGGAATATTACATACACCCCCCTATCACCTAGGTCTATCTCCCGACTTTACCGGTGAGTTACCAGGGGTATGCATGCCTTACCAGGTCTTACAGCCATATGCCCATTTACATGCAAACCGATCCATTACATTTTTTTCATGTGCCTTCATGGTGACTAATCACAGCAACTCTAACACTGTTGCACTTGCTGGACCTTGGACTTGGCAAATTTCTCCTTTTCACCTTCATGCTTTAAGTCCAACAGAAACCGAGCAGGAACTCAGTTTCTCTCTGGTTACTCCCTTTGTAAACTTGTCTGCAGGATTCTGGCTAGTGTGAACTTTTCCAGTTTTTCTAGTTCTTCATCTAGAACAGATCTTATGAAGTGGTACTTGAGTTCTATATGTTTATTCCTTGAATGAAATACTGAGTTATTTGCAAGATGAATGGCACTTTGGTTGTCACTGTACATCCTACTATTCTCCTATTTCTTACCCAATTCTTCCATGAACCTCTGCAACCAAATCATCTCCTTACTAGCCTCTGTAGTAGCAACATACTCTGCTTCCGTCGTTGAAAGTGCAACAACCTGTTGCAGTTTTGAAATCCAACTTACTTTTGTTCCACCTACAGTGAACACATACCATGTGGTGCTCCTCCTGATGTCTTTATCAGTAGCCATATCTGCATCAACATATCCCTGTACATCAGTGTGTGAACCTCCAAAACATAATGCATGAGAAGTGGTACCTCTCAAATACCTGAGAATCCACTATACTGCTTTCCAATGCTCTTTACCTGGATTATTCATATACCTGCTCACAACTCCCACTGCATGTGCAATATCTGGTCTTGTGCAATATCTGGTCTTGTGCACACCATGGCATACATCAAGCTCCCAACTGCCGATGAATAGGGAATCTTGGACGTGTAATCTATCTCTTCCTGTGTCTCTGGACACATATGCTTGCTTAGTTTGAAATGGATTGCCAAAGGTGTGCTGACTGGTTTTGCATTCTGCATTCTAAACCTCTACAACACCTTTTATATGTACTCACCTTGAGACAATGTCAATTTGC
>LPNX010362757.1:117038-152269 GCA_001517045.1 Pseudotsuga menziesii | reverse complement strand
AGCTCTTCTTCAACCTGCAAACCAAATTCTCCTTCCCTTTGACCTCATACCCTTGTGGCTGCTGCATATAAATCTCTTCCTCTAAATCCCCATGGAGAAATCCCGTTTTTACATCTAATTGTTCAAGATGCAAATCTTCTACCGCCACTAGACTTAAAATAGTTCTAATTGAAGTCATTTTAACAATAGGAGAAAATATTTCATCAAAGTCTATACCTTTATTTTGTGCAAACCCCTTTACAACAATTCTAGCCTTGTACCACTTCTTTCCTCCATCTTCTTCCTTCAACCTGTAAACCCATTTATTCTGCAATACCCTTTTTCCTGCAGGCAACTTAACCAGATCCCAAGTCTGGTTTCTTACTAATGAGTCCATCTCCTCATCCCTGCCTTGCTCCCACTTCTTTCTAGTCTCTACCTACATTGCTTCTTCAAAACATTATGGCTCACCAGAATCAGTCATCAATAAATAATACAGTGAAGGAGAGAATCGTCTAGGGGGTCTACTTAACCTGGTAGACCTTCTTACAGTTGCAGGAGTTTTAGGTACCTGCTGCTGCTCTTGATTTTTTGGTGCTTTTGGAACTTCATTTTCTTTGATTTCATCAAGCACTGTGTACTCTGTGTTTTTCTTTTCTTCTTTCTTTCCCTGTAACTGATCTGTGTACATGACCTTTTCATTGAATACTACATCTTTACTCCTAATGATTTTGCGATTTTTAAGATCCCATAAGTGATAACCAAAATCATCAACCCCATATCCAATAAAGGTACATTTCTTGGATTTAGCTTCAAGCTTTGTTCTATCATCTTTATCAATATGGACAAATGCTTCACAACCAAAAGTTCTCAGAAATGAGTATTTTACCTGTTTACCTATCCATGCCTCCTATGGAATTCCACCATCCAAAGCGCTTGAAGGCCCTCTGTTTATTAAATAAACAACAGTGTTTACAGCATCAGCCCAAAACTATAAGGGAAACCCTACATGCAATCTCATACACCTTGCACGCTCCATGATCGTTCTATTCATCGTTTCTGACACACCATTTTCTTGGGGTGTTCCAGGGACTGTCTTCTATCTGTGAATCCCATTGTGTTAATAGTAACTATCAAACTCCTTGCTGCAGTTATCACCTCCATTATTAGATATGAGACATTTCAACCTTTTTCCTGTCTCATTCTCAGCCAAATCTTTCCACTTCTTAAAAGTATCAAACACATTAGATTTCTGTCTAATGCAATAAAACCAAGTTTTTCTAGTTGCATCATCAATAAAAGTAACATAATAACGAGAGCCACCAAGATATTGTACCTAAGCTGGTCCCCATACATCTGTATGGACAAGCTCTATCTTTTCACTCTTCTTTTGTTTCCCAACCCTAAGAAATATAACTCTCTTTTGTTTTCCATAAACACAGTTCTCACAAAATTCCAAACTCACCTGCTTCAAATCTAGAAGCAGTTTCCTTGAGTGGAGAATTTGCATCCCCTTCTCACTCATGTGGCCAAGCCTATGATGCCACAACGCTGCACCTGTTTCTGTGGAAGCTACAGAAATATAATAATCAGTGTTATGAGGACATAAATATAACTTACCTATCCTATCTCCTTTTGCAATTACCATTGATCCTTTAGTAACCTTCCACCACGTTTCTCTAAACGTAGACAAACAACCGCCATCTCCCAACTGCTCTGTTGAGATCATATTTCTTTTCATAGTATGAATGTGCCTTACATCCTTTAGCAACCATTCATTTCCATTATTTAGTTTGATCCATACCTTACCCTTTCCAACAATTTTACATGGTTCATCATCCCCCAATAACACATGCCCAAAATCACCTTAAACATAATCATAAAAGAATTTCCTATGGGGTGTAGCATGACATGAAGCCCCTGAATCTACTACCCAGTAATCACTAGTATTATCTAATGTAAGAATCAAATCATCTTGTAACACATCACCTTCTACATTAGCTTCCTGGGTAGTCTCTTTCTGCCTCTCACCTTTCTTCTTTGGTGCTCTGCAGTCTTTCTTTAGATGTCCTTTCTTACCGCAGTTCCAACATTCTATTTTTCCAAATCTAGACTTGGATCTTCCCTTTTTAGACTTGCTGCGATTTCCTAGGCTCCTTCCTCTCTCATTTTGTCTCCCTCTGCTCTCCATGGTCAACGCATTACCTGATGTCTCACCTGTTCTTTTCCTTCGCATTTCCTCGCTAAGAATAACACTAACAACATCATCAAAATTAAGAGTGCTTGAACTAGGGATAGAGTTACTTACAGCCATGATCAAGCTATTCCATCTTTCTGGCAATGAGCACAAGATTAGAAGAGCCCTAACCTCATCATCAAAGTTCACTTTACAGAACTTAACTAACTGGTAAGTGTATTAAACTCATTTAAATGGTCAGCAATAGATCCACTTTCCGACATCTTCATATTAAATAAACGCTTCATTAAAAATACCTTGTTAGAAGCCGAGGGTTTTTCATAGAGCTTACTCAATGCGCTCATCACACCCTCTGTTGTTATTTCTTTCGAAATATTGAAGGCCACCGATGAAGCCAGGAACAACCGTATTGTTCCTAGTGCCTTTCTCTCAAGAACCTCCCATTCTTCATCCTTCATAGCCGCTGGCTGTTTTTCTTTTTCGCCCAACAGCAGGTATAGATATTTCTGGTACAGATAGTCCTCCATTTGCATCTTCCATAACTGATAGTTTTGGCCGTTAAATTTATCGACCCTAAACTTTCCTTCTTCTACCATTGCTCCCACTCGAACCAGGAACCCTTCTTTCCTGCGAATTTACAAACCAAATAGACCTTTTGGCTCTGATACCAATTGTTAGAAAACATGACCGCAGAGAAATAACAGATATACAGTTAAATTTATAAACAAGATGCAAAACAAATTAAAACAGTACAAAGAGACACAGATATAACGTGGTTCACCCAAACGATGGGCTACGTCCACAAAGAAAATTTGCCAGTCCTTTTATTGCAGTCCAGAAAGATGGAGGGATACACCCTGCAGCAATACCACTGCACTTCCTCTTCACACTCTCACAGTCTCTCTTCCAGTACAATATAATGCCCACATCCAGTACAATTACAATGGATCCTCCTCAAGCCTTATAAATGCTTAATCACATGCAATACCATGGGACAATACCATGGGCTACAACAAACCATGTGCCCAAACCATGTGCTAGACCTAACCACCTTTGAATCGATCTCAAGTCAATGTTAACACATGCAATACCATGGGACAACAGCATGGGATACAACAAACCATGTGCCCAAACCATGTGCTAGACCTAACCACCTTTGACTCGATCTCAAGTCAAGGTTAACCCTAACACAATCTGGAGAATAAATATCTCCAAAATTTTCCTGTGAACTTAACATCTCGATCCGAGATAATTACCTTGGGTATCCCGTGCAATCTAAATATCTCTTTCAAGAAGATATCAACAATGTTCACGACCTTATAGGTTGACTTTACAGGAATGAAGTGTGCTGCATTCGACAGCTTGTCGATGACCACAAAAATAGGATCATTTTATTTTTACTTTTCGGTAAACCGACGATAAATTCCACGCTAATAACCTCCCACTTCCATTTCAGAATGGGAAATGACTGCAGTAATCCCACGGGATGTTGATGCTCAGCTTTAACTAGTCGACACTCTTGACATTTCGCAATAAACATTGCAATGTCCGCCTTTAACTTAGGCCAGAAAAAGTGTCTCTTGACAGCGGATATCATCTTTTGATATCCTGGGTTCCCCGAGTAGGATTCCCGATGAAATTCCATGAGGATGTTGGACCGAAGGTCCCCTCCATCTGGAACATACAAGCAATCCTTGGACCATAGTAGTCTGGATTTGTCCACCTTGTATTCTTTTTGTTGTAGAAACAACTTGTCCTCCTGGAATTTCTCGAGGATCTCTACATAGAAGGGGTCAACTCCGTTGGCATCTCTAATCTTCTCATGCAAATCTGCATCTTTTTGACTCAAGGTCACCTCATAAATCATATGAGTTCGTTGGCTTAAAGCATCAGAAACCTTATTCTCCTTTCCCTTAATGTGCTTAAGCTCGAAATGGTACTCGCTAAGGAAATCCAACCATCTGGACCTAGCATTCAGATCCTGTTGATCAAATAAATACTTCAAACTCATATTGTCTGTCTTCAGAAGGAACTTCCTTCCCATGAGGTAGTGCCTCCACGTCCTTAAAGCATGAATGATGGAAACTAACTCAACATCGTGCATAGGGTAATTCTGCTCATGGTCTTTTAACTTTCATGACTCATAACCGATCACCTGATCATTCTGCAAGAGGACTCCTCCAAGTCCTTCCTTGCTTGCATCTGTGTAAACAATGAAATCCCCATCGGGATCCGCAAATCGTAACACTGGTGCGGTCATCAAAAGCTGCTTAAGATTTTGAAAACTTCCTTTACACTTAGTGGTCCATAAGAACTTACTTGCTTTCTTCTGCAAAGCGATCATGGGGCAAGAGATTCTTGAGAAGTTCTCAATGAACTTTCAATAATATCTGGCTAATCCCAAAAATGACCTAATGTTAGTGACACTAGTAGGGGTAGTCCAATCCTTTATGGCTTTGATATTTTTCAGGTCCACAGCTATCCCTATCTCAAAGATAATGTGACCTAGATACTATATCTGTGGTTTGTAAAAATCACATTTACTAAACTTAGCGTAAAGTTGGTGTTATCTTAACACTTGTATTACTGCCTGAAGGTGTTCTTCATGTTCTTCTTTATTATTTGAATAAACCAGTATGCCGTCTATAAATATAAGAAGAACTTATCCGGATACCTACTGAATATGTTGTTCATCATACACATAAAGTTCGCGGGTGCGTTGGTCAAAGGCAGTTTTATGAATATCCTCGTCACGAATCTATACCTGATGGTATCAGGATCACAGGTTAATCTTTGAAAATATTTTGGCTCCTCCCACCTGATCGAACAAGTCATCGATCCTGAGGAGTGGGTAACGGTTATTGATAGTCATTTTTTTCAACTGACAGTAATCGATGCACATCTGCATCGTACTGTCTTTCTTCTCTACAAAAAAAATCGATGCACCCCAAGGGGACACACTAGGTCAGATATAACCTTTCTCTATCAACTCTTGCAACTGTAGTTTGAGTTCCACCAGCTCAAGTGCACTCATGTGGTAAGGGGCTTTGGAGGCTGGAACTGATCCTGGGGTTAGTTCGATAGAAAAGTCCAGGTCTCGTTTTGGAGGTAATCTAAGGATTTCCTTGGGAAACACATCCTTGAATTATTCAAGAACGGAGAAGTCTTCTATGCGTTGTTCCCTATCAGACTCTATGTCTCGGATGTTTACTGTAAACAACTTGAATCCTTTCTGAACACATTTCTTTGCTTGTAAGGCAGGCATTTGTCTTACAAAAACTTTCTTTGGAATGCCTTGAATCTTCACTTGGTTCCCTAGGCTATCAGTACACAAGATAGACTTGTGCAAACAATCGAGCATGACATGGTGCTGTTCCAAACAGTCCATGGCAATAAGTCCATCATGCAATCCTAAAGGTAGGATGTCCAGGTTTACTTTCGTAAAAAAACCATTCAGGTTTACCTCACATTCTTTAACAATTTTTGAAACTTTCTATTTTGTACATGTGGCTAATTGAACCACCCAAGGTTTATCATGTTTTACTTTTCCTAGTTTGCATATGTCAACAATTTTAGGTGCAACATAGCTCTAGCAAGCACTGGTATCAATAAGTATTGAAACATAAGTGTCCAAGCCACATTACCTTCTATCTTAACCATTGTAGCTTGATGATCTGCCTGTCGGCCATCCAATGCTGCATAGATATGGGGTGTTCTAGCTATGTCCTCGACAGTTGGTTCTTCTTGTAAATTGTGCAAGACCCCACCGGTCTTGTTCTTATAATCTCAGGCATAATGAGTCCTGCTACATTTCAAGCACTTGATCTGTAGCGGGGTAGCATTGGCCCCACTTGCTACTGGTTTGTTAACATTAGCGACTGGTACATAAGGCTTCGTGCGAGGTTTATTAAAGTTCCTGTTTTCTTGAAAGCTGTTATTCGGCTTTCTGTACGGCTGCATGTTGGGCCCAGGTTTGTGGTTATTAGAGAAGTTCTTAGACTTGTCTTAGTTTCAGTTCATGTTCTCCTACCTTAGATGCACAAGCTCATAATAGAGCCTAGCTTTGTGCAGTGTGGTATCCAAAGTCTTAAGCATGTCAAATTCAATTCAATCCCGAAAACTGGGAGGAAGACATCCTAGGAACTACTGGATCTTTACCTTTTCTTCCTTGATGTATGGTACATAATGCAACAGATATAGAAATCTGTTAATAAACACATCCATAGTCATGGATCCCATGTGTATATCGTGAAACTCTTTCACTTTTTGGTCAAAGAACCTTTCTGACATATTTTTTCTTGGAAAATAATTTGAAACATATCCCAGTGTATTTCTTGTAGCTCATCTTTCTTGGTGTGTTTTAAATCTCTCCATCTTGTTTCTTTTCCATTCAAGTTATAGATGGTGAGACGAGCCTTCATCTCACTTGAGTAGTTATGAACCTGGAAATACTTACTCATGCCCAGTGGCCACTCCTCAGCCTTTTCCCCAATGTTTTCTTCACCTTCATAGGTCGGGGCTCTTATTTTTCGAAACTGCCCCTAAAGACTAGCATTACTCTTTTGCTTATTTCTCTATGGAGAAAGTGATTCACCACTAGAAGGACTGTGATGATATTCTTTGGTTGCTTCAGGGGTATATTCTCTTGGGTTGATGGCCCATTTATAGTATGGTTCTCTTTTGGATCTGTTGGTGGACTGAGTAGGTTTACCTTACAGGCTTACTCCCATCATATTTATCAGTAAGGATTCATTTATAGCTTGCTGCTCCTTCCTTTTGTTTAGGCTGTTTTCTCTAAAACTTATCAATTCAGCTTGAAGACTATGTAGAGTTTTCAAAACATCATAGTTTAGCTCTACCACCAGTTCCGCTTCCGAAGTGGGGGTGGTCATCTTCCCTTGACGATTGTTTTCTTCCTCAGTATTCATAAACTGAATAGTGATGTAAACATTCTTGTAACTGCAAAACAAATTTTTAATAATAGGATCATTTTCTGTTAGAAACCACAATTTAATATTATACTTTATTTCTCGGCAGTGATAGCTTGGTGTGCCCATAGGTCTCTTAGTACTGAAGCTGGACTAAGATACCACTTGTAATGTCCCCAAAACTCAAAAAATAAAATAAAATTATAGGCTAGTAAAAACTACCTAGACGGAACATTATTCACTTGTGGAACTCTATCGTACACTTTAGGTACCTTTGTTTATTCATAAGTTGTTCTTACAATCTGTCTTTTACTTTCAATACTTAATTTTTTTTTGTGTACTTTACTTATGATGTTGTACTGCTATTTACGAATTAGTGTTATGTTTATACTTTTGTCTCTTATGTGTTGCCACTAGATTTATATGCTTCCTCCTTTCTGCATTGTCGCACTTGTTAATTATATAGCCCTAACTTAACTTTTGTTTGTGGAAACAAAGTGGGAAGAGTGGCGGGACTCGTTCTCCCATGACGGTTTGAGAGGTAAAGGTGTTTACTGGTTTGCAGGCTTATTTAGTTCTCTAAACTAAGGCACCTGTTCTATTTTACATGCAGTTCATGCTTGCGACAGAAACTTGTTTAAAGAGTTCAGAAAGCCTTAATCTTGAAGAACATACTACTGGTTGACTTTGGTTCCTTTACCGGCTCCGAATCATAACAGGTATAATTACTATTCTCGTCAATTTAGCTATCACTACTAAGGTTATTGTTCAGTACTTATTCTTCCTTATGGTGCTGTAACTCTTCATTTTACATCATGGTATTAATTACGTTTATGTTTAGTTTATTAAAAAATATTAATCATATCTTGTTTTTTTTTCTATATGTGCAGGTTAATATCTCGGAATAGGTTCCGATCTTGATTTTTCTTACAAGGGTTAAATGTAAAACATGGCATATTACATATGCCATGTTCAATAAGCATAGGCTTAGGGATTAATTGTATTGCATTAAGTTAATGTTTTAATGTAAGGTTCATATGTTAATATGCCTTAACCCTATGGTGTATTGTAATATATTAACATATAAGTCTTATGGTTGACTTAAGGTCAACGCAAGCCATACATGGACTATACGCTTAAGTGTTGTCATTGCAATACATTATGCCTGGTTATAACAAGCACGTTGTAATGTTTTACTTTGTTTTATGACTTGGGTGGAGAATATATATATAAGATGGAACCATATATTAGCAAGGTTTAAGCCTTTGTATGGGAAATGGAGGCCATGAATTATGCAATGATGCTGGACTATGGAGAGTGGGTTTTGTATTTCGTTAATCGACTCCAGCTGGTGCATTTAATGTCTTTAAAAATTGTGGCATCCCCAAGCTTTAGGCTTGAAACATGATGGTTTTTTTATTTTCAATGTTTGAGTTGGGGTTTGGTCTTGCTCTGCTCAAGGAGAAATGGAGGCGACCTCCATAGTCACGAAAGTAAGACCCCAGTTGGTTTATTAATATTTCTTTGGTTTTCACATGCCCCAATTTTGTAAAATAATGTTATTTTATTTTTATATTATTTCCAAACATTATGTTAAATTTAATGCTAAGTGGAAACTGATGACTCAGCAGAGTCAAGGATGTGGAATGTAATTCTGAATATTTAATTTTTAATAAATAAAAAGTGGAGACAACAACCTGGGAGAGATGTTAAAAAGAGTGTTATTGGTCAAGTGGTGGAAGGAACTAGGTGGATAGCAAAAAGGCAAGTGGCAGCATCCTCAAACACTTCCTATGTTGCAGGTGGCAACTTCCTTACATTTGGGGTCATGATTCCCCAAGAAAGTGGGATCAGAACAGGTGGTTCAATTAATGACAACTAACCCAAAAATACCTAGGAAATATTATTAAAAATGCCCAATGTAGAGAGCCGAGGCTGCTCATTTTTTCCAAGAGAAGAATCATTCAGGTGAATGCACTTCAAGGAATTTATTGGGAAAGGGAAAATTGAAGGAGGGTGTTTGAGGGGTAAATTGTAGGAAGTTGATCTAGTGTAGCTTGCAGTTGGAGATCTTACTATAGTATGCAGAGTTGGTATTGAGTCTCAGGGCTAGTACTTTGTTGTTTGCTCCACCTAGTTCCATCCAAGAAGACCAGAACAGGCTCGGGGGTCCTGATAATTCACTGTTTCAGTGCTCTCCAGGAGTTGGTAGGGAGGAACGGCCTCCCATTGCTGTTGTCGTCCAGCTTAAAAAGACAGGTTTCATTTTCCTTTCAATTCCTGTGTTATAGTTAATCTCTATGTATGGTTAGTAAATGAATGATGTTATGATATGCTGTGTTAAACCTATTAGTTATTCTAGATTAAATCTGTATTGGGATGAAAGATAAATCCTACCTGTGTTTTTCCCCATTTGGAGTAATCCAGACCGTACTCTAGCACAGGTAGTTTTTTTAAGTACACAAAAGTATGATAGGATTGTAATGAATTAAATAATCATGTTCAAAGTTAAGATATGTTACCTTTTTGTAGATAGATGCTTATTAGAAGATTATTAATTTGTTTGCAGACATGTTATTAGAAATAAACTGTGCAAATAGTAGGTTAATATAGAATTTTACTTATAGTATTGACTGACATCAGTAGGTAAATTTTATCAATTATTTTCTACGCAATCTTTATTTACATAAACTGTACCTTACTTGGAAATAGAAGACTTAGATTTATCAACTGGGTATTAATAGTTCATGTTATGCATAAGTATAAATATATTAATGATAGCTTTTCCCTTTAGTAATATTTAATTTTCCGGTATCTATTGGAACTATGATTAAATAATATGGTAAATATTTCAGTAGTCCTTACCGAGCTTAATAGTTAAAGGATAAAAGTAAGTTAGAGTTAAGTAAAATACTGTAAACTATATTATAATTCTGTAGAACAGTATAAACATAAAGAATACTGATAAGTATGGAGGTTTTACATTTTTTTATTCTAAGTCACCCACAGCAACAAATTAAATAAAACTAATGTAAATATTATAGACTATTTCAGTCATAATTATTATGTAAATTTAAGAATGGATGTATTACTTGGATAATAGTATTATAAATGTAAATATTATTAATATTATTATTCTCAAAACAAAGAACAACTATAGGATAATAATCAATGAATACAACAACAATAGTTACAAGGTAATAACATAGGAAATTACTATCCTATTAAAAATAAAAGGGATCAAAACCCTAGCTCACGAATTGAGGATAAATGATAAACTTTGAAATATAAATTATAAATAAATCTAAGTATCATAGTAACTTAGGTCATACTTAGGTTAATATCTATCAATTATTATCTAATAGGTACAATGGCTTCTACAAAAGAAACAGAGTCTATTAAAGACAACATATACTTAATTATTGGGATTTCAGCCCTCAAAACTAAAAACATTGCCATTACCGACATATTAACCTTTTCTCTTAAGCAGTGTAATCACTGTAGGTAAACAAAATACTCCATTCTCAGTCCTTAAGGAAATATAAACAAAAATAAAGAAAACAATATAATTATTAACTTAAGAGTAATTTTAACTGAACCAGGGTTTTACAGGTTAAACCCTAACCCATTGAAATTCATCAAAATATTCAAGATTTCCATCATGGCTGTGAGTATAGCCTTCAAATTTAAACATATCAAAATCGTATAAATACTCAAACAGAGTTATCTTCATAAATTTTCAAAATGGGTATAAACCCTAATTCTTTACAGAGTATGGCTCAACGGCCAGCTATCAACTACATATTGCAGCGAATCTATCTTCGCTAGCATACTTCCAAAACCGACAGAGAAGCTAAGCTTCAACCAAAATACTACACTCATAGATTGCAATCACCCTGTTGAGGGTTTGATTTTAAAGATATAAATTATAATAACCTGTAAACAGTTCAAAACATCACAGTCTAATTTATGGCGAAACAAGAAAGGGTATTCAAACCCTGGGTGAGACCAACGACCACCCAAACTGCATCTAAGGTGAGAGCCCATCCTTCAAACCATGGGGCTTACCCGAAATGAAGTCACAAGCCATGGCCGGTGCAAGGGTAGTCTTGTATCTCTGTATGAGCTACACCTCCATGATTTTCTGCAGCAAAATGCAAACCCTTGTTAGCAACCTTTTACATGTGAAAAGCTTAAAATAATTACTGTAAATAAAAAAAACTTGTTGAGTGTAAAAGAATGGTGTATGAAAATCATACCTGTCACAAGGAGTAAAGTGAGCTGGGTCGCAAGCATCATCACCTACCAACGACACAATGGAGAACCTATTAACTCATGAAAACCTCACACAGCAGCAAGCTACGAAGAGCTGAAAAGGAATCTGAAGTTTAACAACTACACAGGCGTTGGGGAGAAGGTTTCAAGCAGCGAAGAACTTTCAGCTATGGAAGAATAGCTCCACGACTGACAAAGGAATTTTAACAATCAAAACCACTCCTGAGAGAATGGAAACATCATAAAGACAAGGTTTAGGGTGGCAATAACCAGGAAACGTTGGCGGCCATGGAAAACGATCCCTGGAGCAGCGTGAACGGTGGGATAACCATGCCTTAGGTCAAGTTTCCTGAGTCTTTTATATGCCTTACACTTGGACAGGATCACTCCACGTATCCTTAGATTTATTCCACAATTTAGGAACGTGTTCCATAGTTCTTTGCATGAGAATTACACTATTGTTTGTTCTCACAGCGCGGGGTAAAAACCTTATCAACAACCCAATAGTATGAAGTCAAACTCTAATCATCAGCATTACAAATTATTAACACTTAATCACCAATCATTAACGTAGAATAGTGTATGTTGATCAAGCTTGAACCATGTGTAATTACAAGTTTAAAACCTGACGCGGATTATGCCAAACCCTCACCACTTTAAAATATATTGTTTATGTTATACATTATCATAACATGTTGAGTGTTGGCATAATTACTCTCTAGCTTAGTCTTAATAAGTTAGATAGCATAGGATACATGTTAATATTGTAGATTTAGACTTAGTTAAGTCTTTAATATGGTTTTCAAGAATGCATATTAACTATTTTAAGACCTTGGCAACTCTAGTAAAAAGGCTCAAGTCCCTTGAGGTGTTCCTTGAAAACTTGAACACAATATAGTTTGGTATGTAAATGCATGGTAAGTTAACCCTTATTAAACCACTCATTATTAGAGTTTGGGTTTAAGAGACCCTTTTATTTTAGGAAATTTTTTAAGTCTAACTTTTATAGAAGTATCTTATATTAATGCCAAGAAGTTAAGGCTAAATGCGATTTTGTGACATTAATAAACTTTTATAGATTATTGGCTCATCAAACAAGTCATTATAAATAGTTAAGAATTATAAATGAATTGGTAACTCCTATAGCATCGAAAACTATGGAGTAGTACATTTTTTAAAGATAATGGTGTTATCACAAGAATATGTCGTATAATTATACGACATTACTTGTTAATAAATGGGAACACTTCATTTTGGTTTTATGTTCATCAATTTATCTAGTGGATAGTAATATGGTTATATAGATAAAATTGACAATATGATAAAAAGCAATGCTTTTAACATTTTCAAAAGTAAGTAAAATTCAAAGTGAAACTATAGGAACAAAGTATGGGTAGCCGTAAGCTCTTGTAGAAAAGAGATTGATGGTACTAGTTTCTTAATTTAAAAGTTCTTACTATTAATAAGATAATAGGCTATGAGTACCCTATAAAAAAAATATAATAACTTTCAAGGGCAACGATTATGCAAGCAAGAAAAGATAATATTGCAAAAATATTGTAAAATAGAACAATTGCTTATGAGTATGATTAAACATTTAGACTAAAGAAGAAATTCACATAACTGAAAGTCTAATGATAAAGTCACAGTTATACTATACTAACATTACACTTCCTTTAAGCTTGTTTATCTAAATACTGATGTAAATCAAATAATTTTACCTTGCAGTAGATGTCTAGTAATTAGCAGCTTAATGTACTAAGCTTTTTAATTTGCAATTAAAATACTGCTGACATTAATAAATCCTTAAAAATATATATATACTCAATCGATCATACCTATAAAATCCTGTAAGAAACAATATTCATATTCTTTAGCACGAATGCTAAGTAAGCCCCGGATCTAAAAGTAAATTCCACCTATTGACATAAAGAGCTAATCAGTAATCTGAAGCAGATCTTACACAAAAGATTTTTATTCTACTATGAACAAATAAATTGTTAAAGAAACCACTTACTTGACTAATATTGAGGTTAACTGTTAGCTGTTAATATAACCGCAGGTTTTAAAATTTATTGTTAACTTGAAAAATTTTAAATTTTTGCGAAATTTGGGGTTGTAACATGTGGTATCAGAGCATAAGGTTCAAACACTAGGCCTTGATGCATCCCAACTAGCTTTCATAAAACTGTAAAATTAAATTCTTATGCTAACGTATTTAATTTTTTTATGTTATTCAACAGAGAATTGCCTTTTTCTGAAGTTTAACAGGAAAGTATGGAAAGGCTGGGAGAGTATGCAGAGGAGGAGTCCCCCATTACAGAAACAAGAAATTTACCCAAAGATCCTATACCAAGGGATGTAACTAAAAATTCCTCAGAGCTGTTACAAACTGTAAAAGATTTGAAAACTAAAATGGAGTCTGTAAAGAAAGAAAATGAAAGGATTATGAGAGCTCAAGATGAGCTGAATCAGATCCTAATGAAAAAATTTCAAACCGAAGGAAGGGGTAGAAGGTCAGAATCTGAAGATCCTAGTCATCCAAGAAAATCTAAAAAGATGAAGTATACAAAGACTAACAATAGTTCATCATCAGAAGTGTTTGGTGAACGACAAAGTTACCATACTACTAGTAATAGTAGTGATGATGATCTGTATGCCAAGAAGAGGAAATATAAACCTTATGAGGAAATCTCAGGGGAATTCAAAAAGATAAAACCACCAACCTTTAATGGAGAGACTGAAAAGGGGGAGGAAGCTGAGTCTTGGTTTTCTGGGATGAAGAAGTACTTCCAGATATATAATTATTCTAACTAGTTAAAGGCTAGGATGGCTATATACAACCTCTCAGGAAAGGATGATATTTGGTGGTAGGACTTGAAGAGAGTTAAGGGTATAAAAGATAAGGAAGTTAATTGGAGTACCTTTAAGCGGTATTTTAAAAAGAAATTCCTGTCTGAGCAGTATTATGAGGAAAGGGTTAAGGAGTTTTATGAACTAAATTTAGGTTCTATGACAATGAAGGACCAGAACAGTAAATTTTTAAGTCTACTTAGGTATGTACCCTACCTAGTGGATGAGAAACAAAAAGTACAGTGATTCCTTAGCTGTTTACCATATCATATTAAGGATAGAATTGAATATGATAACCCAAAGACCCTGGAGGAAGCTATGAGGAAGGCTAATTTTTGCTTTAAGAAGAGTCGAAAGAAAGAAAGCTTGGCCAACTTGAAGGCTAAGAAAAATAAAAATCAGTCTGCATTCAAGAAGAAGGATTTTGTGCCTAACAAGAATTTTAAGAGTAATAAGGCCAAAAAATATTCTAAGAACAAGAATTTCCAGGGAAATAGAATTAGTACACCCAATAATTAGATAAATTTTAAGGGTAAGGAAGCTGCAAATAATCTTGGAAGTTTTACCAAGAATTTTGAGCGTAAACAGCCTGTCAAGTACTGGGAATGTAATGGCCCACACTATGCTTTAGTCTGTCTGAATCGGAAGAAGACTGTTAGCAACATCCATACCATACAGGAGGAGATGACTGTTGGAGAACTAGCGAGGAGCATGCTCAGAATTAATGCAGCCTTGGAGAACTGACAGGATGAATATCAGACTTCCATGGTGGAAGTAAAAGGTATGATTAATCCAACCCCTGTAAATATTTTAATTGATCCAGGAGCTAGTCTCAGTTATATTGCACCTCAAATAGTGGAAAAATGTAAGTTATCTGTCGATAAGTTTGAAAATTCATGGTTAGTTCAGTTATCCACTGGGGCTAAAAGAAAAGTAACTAGCTTTGTAAAAGAATTTGCTTTACTTATGGATAAATTTGAAACTATTGTTAAACTTAATGTTTTGCCACTTGGCTCATATGATTTGTTGATTGGTATGGACTGGTTAGAACAACATAGAGTAATTTTAAACTGTTATGACAAAACCTTTACATGTTTAAATAGTGATGAACAACCAGTAATTGTTAAGGGTATTCCTAGAAAAACTATGGTAAGATAGATTTCTGCTTTACAACTTAAAAGAGGTGCTAGAAAAGGATGCAAAGCTTACACTGTAACAATTATTGATGAAGAAAGTAAAATTGAAATAGACAAGTTAAAATTAGAAGATATCCCTGTTTTAAAAGAGTATGTTGATGTATTCCTAGAATAAATTCCAGGATTACTTCCAAAAAGGGAATTGGACTTCACCATTGAGCTGGTACCGTGTGCAGTACCTAGCTCAAAGGCCCCTTACCGAATGAACATATTAGAACTTAATGAGTTAAAATCGCAATTAAAAGAGTTAATAGAGAAAAAAATACATTCAGAAAAGTGTGTCTCCATGGGGGGCACCTGTTATCTTTGTTAAAAAGAAAGACGGGACTATGCGATTATGCATAGACTACCGTCAGCTAAACAAAATGAATAATAAAAATCGATATATGTTGCCCTGCATAGATGATTTATTTGATCAAATACGTGGAGCCACAGTGTTATCGAATATAGACTTAAGGTCAGGATATCATCAAGTGAGGATTAAAGAGGAAGATATCTTTAAGACAGCCTTTAGAACTAGATATGGACACTACGAATTTGTCGTAATGCCATTCGAGCTTACTAACGCCCTAGCTGTCTTTATGTGTTTAATGAACAATATAATGAATAACTATTTAGATAAGTTCGTGGTCGTGTTCATCGACGACATCTTAATCTATTCAAAAATTGAAGAAGAACATAAAGAACACCTAAAAATTGTTTTGCAAGAGTTGCGAGAACATCAACTCTTTGCAAAGTTTAGTAAATGTGACTTCTTTAAGGATAAGATTCAGTATCTAGGTCACATAGTGACCAAGGAATGAATTTCTATTGATCCTGAAAAGATATGGGCAATCGAATATTGGTCGGTTCCTAAAGATGTGACAGATGTTAGATCTTTCATGGGCATTGCCAGTTATTACCAGAGGTTCATTGAAGGTTTCTCAAGGATAGCTAATCTGATAACTTCCATGTAGAAAAAAGGAAAGAAGTTCGATTGGAACTAGAAATGCGAAGAAAGCTTTAAGAAGTTGAAAACTTTATTAACCAGTGCACCTATTTTAAGAATAACAGATCCTAATAAAGAGTTTGTAGTGTGCACTAATGCTTGTAATGAAGGATTAGGCGGTGTTTTGACTCAAGAAGGGCATGTTATTCCCTATGAGTCTAGAAAGTTAAAAATTCATGAAAGGAACTACGCAACGTATGATCTGGAACTAGCAGCTGTGATACACGCCTTAAAAATGTGGCGACACCACCTAATCGACAGAAAATTTGTTCTAATGACTAATAATAAAGGACTGAAATATCTTTTAGATCAACAGAATATAAATGCTAGACAAGCTAGGTGGTTAGCTTTCTTAAGTGAGTATGATTTTGAAATCTAGCATATAAAAGGTAAAGAGAATAAAGTCGCTGATGCATTAAGTAGGAACGCAAGGCTGAATTTTGCAACACCAATCAGTACTTACGTTTCAGACTTAAATGAACAACTTAAAGAAGGGATAAAACAAGATGAAATTTATCAGAAATTACAAGCTAAGGCTAAGGAAAACCCCACATAAAACTTAATAAAAGGTTACATCTTAAATGAAAAGGATTTTTTACTGTTTAAAGATAAACTATATGTACCTAATGTACCTAAAGTTAAGCTGTTAATTCTGGATGAAATCCATAAAACACCATATTCAGGTCATCCAGGTTATCAAAAAGCTATAACCATGTTAAGAAAGGAGTATTTTTGGCCAAATATGTAAACTGAAGTAGCTGATTATATTGCAAGATGTCTAGAATGTCAACAGGTAAAAACCGAACATCAACACCCAGCCGGTTTGCTACAGCCTTTACCTATTCCTAGCTGGAAATGGGAAGTGATTAGTCCAGACTTTATTACTGGACTGCCTAGAAATCAGAATCAGAATGAATCTATTATGGTAGTGGTTGATAAGTTAAGTAAGGAAGCTCATTTTATACCTGTTAAAACTACTTAAAGGGCTGCCAATATAGCTGATATTTTTCTAAAATAGATTTTTCAATTACATGGGATACCAAAAATTATAATCTCAGATCGAGATCCTAAGTTTACAGGGAACTTTTGGAATTCCTTGCTTAAAGGATTAAATACAACATTGAATTTCAGTACTTCTTTCCATCCTCAAACAGATGGACAAACTGAAAGGGTAAACCAGGTACTGGAATAATTATTGAGAATGTATGTAAAAGATCAGCCAGGTAAGTGGGAATACTATTTACATTTAGTGAAATTTGCGTATAATAACAATTATCAGGAAGCAGCTAGATTCAGTCCATTTGAAATTTTGTACAGACGAAAATGTAATACTCTTATCTCTTGGAGTAATCCAGTAGATAGATTGGTATTGGGTCCAAAATTGTTGAAAGAAATGAAGGAGATTGTGCAACAAGTGCAGGGAAATTTAAAAGTGGCACAAGATCGACAGAAGAGTCAAGCAGACCTCAAACGAACTCCAAGGGAGTTCCAGGCAGGTGAACATGTGTTCATCAAGGTGAGGCCCAAGAAAATCTCTCTAAGACTGGGGAGTTGTGCAAAATTGGAAAATCGATACTATGGTCCATTTGAAATATTGTCTAGGATTGGTCAAGTAGCCTATCAATTAGCATTACCACCTAACTTAAGAGTACATAATGTTTTTCATCTTTCCATTTTAAAGAAATCTGTTCATGATGCTACTCATGTGGTTAATTGGAATGTTGTACAGGTGGAACTAGAAGGATAATTCCTGGTGGAACCGGATTGTATCCTCGGGAGGAGGGAAATTACACTTCGGAACTGCAACATTGGACAGGTGAAGGTGCAATGGAAGCACCTTAGTCTTGAAGAAGCCACCTGGGAATTGGAAACTAAGATGCGATATGCATATCCAATTCTGTTCCAGGGGAATTCAAAGGATGAGGAATAAATAACATCGAGGACGATGTTATATTTTAAGGGGGTTTGTATGTCACAAGCCCCAATTTTGTAAAATGATGTTATTTTATTTTTATATTATTTCCAAACATTATGTTACATTTAATGCTAAGTGGAAACTGATGACTCAGCAGAGTCAAGGATGTGGAATGTAATTCTAAATGTTTAATTTTTAATAAATAAAAAGTGGAGACAACAGCTTGTGAGAGCTATTTAAAAGAGTGTTACTGGTCAAGTGGTGGAAGGAACTAGGTGGATAGAAAAAAGGCAAGTGGCAGCATCCTCAACACTTCCTATGTTGCAGGTGGAAACTTCCCTACATTTGGGGTCATGATTCCCCAAGAAAGTGGGATCAGAGCAGGTGGCTCAATTAATGACAACTAACCCAAAAAGACCTAGGCAATCTTATTCAAAATTCCCAATGTAGAGACTTGAGGCTGCTCATTTTTTCCAGGAGAAGAATCATTCAGGTGAATGCACTTCAAGGAATTTATTGGAAAAGGGAAAATTGAAGGAGGGTGTTTGAGGGGTAAACTGCAAGAAGTTGATCTAGTGCAGCTTGCAGCTGAAGATCTTATTGTAGTATGCAGAGTTGGTATTGAGTCTCAGGACTAGTACTTTGTTGTTTGCTCCACCTAGTTCTATCCAAGTAGACCAGAACAGGCTCAGGGGTCTTGAGAAGTCACTGTTTGAGCGCTCTCCAGGAGTTGGTATGGAGGAACGGCTTCCCATTGCTGTTGTCGTCTAGCTTAAAAAGACATGTCTCATTCTTCTTTCAATTCCTGTGTTATAGTTAATCTCTATGGATGGTTTGTAAATGAATGATGTTATGATATGCTGTGTTAAACCTCTTAGTTATTCCAGATTAAATCTGTACTGGGATGAAAGATAAATCCTACCTGTGTTTTTCCCCATCTGGAGTAATCCAGACCGTACTCTAGCACATGTAGTTTGTTTAAGTACATAAAAGTATGATAGGATTGTAATGAATTAAATACTCATGTTCAAAGTAAAGATATGTTACCTTTTTGTAGATAGATTCTTATTAGAAGATTATTAATTTGTTTGCAGACATGTCATTAGAAATAAACTGTGCAAATAGCAGGTTAATATAGAATTTTACTTATAGTATTGACTGACATCAGTAGGTAAATTTTATCAATTATTTTCTACGCAGTCTTTATTTACATAAACTGTACCTTACTTGGAAATAGAAGACTTAGATTTATCAACTGGGTATTAATAGTTCATCTTAAGCATAAGTATAAATATATTACTGATAGCTTTTCCCTTTAGTAATATTTAATTTTCCTGTATCTATTGGAACTATAATTAAATAATATGATAAAGATTTCAGTAGTCCTTACCGAGCTTAATAGTTAAAGGATAAAAGTAAGTTAGAGTTAAGTAAAATACTGTAAACTATATTATAATTCTGTAGAACAATATAAACATAAATAATACTGATAAGTATGGAGGTTTTACATTTTTGTATTCTAAGAAACCCACAACAACAAATTAAATAAAACTAATGTAAATATTATAGACTGTTTCAGTCATAATTATTATGTAAATTTAAGAATGGATGTATTACTTAGATGATAGTATGATACATGTAAATATTATTAATATTATTATTCTCAAAACAGAGAACAACTATAGGATAATAATTAATGAATACAACAACAATAATTAGAAGGTAATAACATAGGAAATTACTATCCTGTTAAAAATAAAAGGGATCACTACCCTAGCTCATGAATTGAGCATAAATTATAAACTTTGAAATATAAATTATAAATAAATCTAAGTATCATAGTAACTTTTAGGTCATACTTATGTTAATATCTATCAATTATTATCTAACAGGCACAATGGCTTCTACAAAAGAAACTGACTCTATTAAAGACAACATATACTTAATTATTGGGATTTCAGACCTCAAAACTAAAAACATTGCCATTACCGACATATTAACCTTTTCTCTTAAGCAGTGTAATCACCGTAGGTAAACAAAATACGCCATTCTTAGTCCTTAAGGAAATATAAACAAAAATAAAGAAAACAATATAATTATTAACTTAAGAGTAATTTTAACCGAACCAGGGTTTTTTAGGTTAAACCCTAACCCATTGAAATTCATCAATATATTCAAGAATTCCATAACGATTGTGAGTATAGCCTTCAAATTTAAACATATCAAAACCGAATAAATACTCAAACAGAGTTATCTTCATAAATTTTCAAAATGGGTATAAACCCTAATTCTTTATAGAGCATGGCTCAATGGCCAGCTATCAACTACATATTGCACTGAATCTATCTTCGCTAGGATACTTCCAAAAACGATAGAGAAGCTAAGCTTCAACCAAAATGCTACACTCATAGAGTGCAATCACCCTGTTGAGGGTTTGATTTTAAAGATATAAATTATAATAACCTGTAAACAGTTCAAAACATCACAATTTAACTTGTGGCGAAACAAGAAAGGGTATTCAAACCCTGGGTGAGACCAACGACCACCCCAACTGCATCTAAGGTGAGAACCCATCCTTCAAACCATGGGGCTTACCCGAAATGAAGTCACGAGCCACGGTTGGCGCAAGGGTAGTTTTTTATCTTTGTACGAGCTACACCTCCACGATTTTCTGCAGCCAAATGCAAACCCTTGTCAACAACCTTTTACATGTGAAAATCTTAAAATAATTTTTGTAAATAAAATAAACTTGTTTTGTGTAAAAGAATGGTGTATGAAAATCATACCTGTCACGAGGAGTAAAGTGAGCCGGGTTGCAAGCATCATCACCTACCAACAACACAACAGAGAACCTATTAACTCATGAAAACCTCACACAGCAGCAAGCTACGAAGAGTCGAAAAGGAATCTGAAGTTTAACTACAAAGGTGTTGGGGAGAAGGTTTCAGGCATTGAAGAACTTTCAGCGAAGGAAGAACAGCTCCATGACTTACAAAGGAAGTTTAACAATCAAAACCACTCCTGAGAGAATGGAAACAGTATAATGGCAAGGTTTAGGGTGGCAACAACTAGGAAATGTCGGCGCCCATGGAAGACGAGCCCTGGAGCAGCGTGAACGGAGGGATAACCATGCCTTAGGTCAAGTTTCCTGAGTGTTTTATATGCCTTACACTTGGACAGGATTGCTCCATGTATCCATAGATTTATTCCACAATCGAGGGTCGTGTTCCATAGTTATTTGCATGAGAATTACATTATTGTTTGTTCTCACGATGCAGGGTAAAAACCTTATCAACAGCCAAATAGTATCGAGTCAAAATCTAATCATCAGCATTACAAATTATTAACACTTAATCACCAATCATTAACGTAGAATAGTGTACGTTGATCAAGCTTGAACCATGTGTAATTACAAGTTTAAAACCCGACGCGGATTATGCCAAACCCTCACCACTTTAAATTATATTGTTTATGTTATACATTATCATAACAAGTTGAGTGTTGGCATAATTACTCTCTAGCTTAGTCTTAATAAGTTAGATAGCATAGGATACATGTTAAGATTGTAGATTTAGACTTAGTTAAGTCTTTAATATGGTTTTCAAGAATGGATATTAACTATTACAAGACCTTGGCAACTCTAGTAAAAAGGCTCAAGTCCCTTGAGCTGTGCCTTGAAAACTTGAACACAATATAGTTTGGTATGTAAATGCATGGTAAGTTAACCCTTATTAAACCACTCATTATTAGAGTTTGGGTTTAGTAGACCCTTTTATTTTAGGAAATTTTTTAAGTGTGACTTTTATAGAAGTATCATATATTAATGCCAAGAAGTTAAGGCTAAATGCGATTTTGTGACATTAATAAACTTTTATAGATTATTGGCTCATCAAACAAGTCATTACAAATAGTTAAGAATTATAAATGAATTGATAACTCCTATAGCATCGAAAACTATGGAGTAGTAAATTTTTTAAAGATAATGGTATTATCACAAGAATATGTCATATAGTTATACGACATTACTTGTTAATAAATGGGAACACTTCATTTTGGTTTTATGTTCATCAATTTATCTAGTGGATAGTAATATGGTTATATAGATAAAACTGATAATATGATAAAAGGCGATGCTTTTAACATTTTCAAAAGTAAGTAAAATTCAGAGTGAAACTATAGGAACAAAATATGGGTAGCCGTAAGCTCTTGTAGAGAAGAGCTTGATGGTCTTATTTTCTATATTTTAAAAATTCTTACTGTTAATAAGATAATAGGCTATGAGTACCCTATAAAAAAAATAATAACTTTCAAGGGCAACGATTATGCAAGCGAGACAAGATAATATTGCAAAAATATTGTAAAATAGAACAATTGCTTATGAGTATGATTAAACACTTAGACTAAAGAAGAAATTCACATAACTGAAAGTCTAATGATAAAGTTGTAGTTATACTATACTAACATTACACTTCCTTTAAGCTTGTTTATCTAAACGACTGATGTAAATCAAATGATTTTACCTTACAGTAGCTGTCTAGTATTTAGCAGCTTAATGTACTAAGCTTTTTAATTTGCAATTAAAATACTGTTGACATTAATAAATCTTTAAAAATATGTATATACTTGATTGATCATACCTATAAAAACCTGTAAGAAACAGTATTCATCTGCGTTAGCACAAATGCTAAGTAAGCCCCGGAGCTAAAAGTAAATTTCACCTACTGACATAAAGAGCTAATCAGTAATCTGAAGCAGATATTACACAAAAGATTTTTATTCTACTATGAACAAATAAATTGTTAAAGAAACCACTTACTTGACTAATATTGAGGTTAACTGTTAGCTGTTAGTATAACCGCAGGTTTTAACATTCATTGTTAACTCGAAAAATTTTAAATTTTTGCAAAATTTGGGGTTGTGACATGTGGTATCATAGCATAAGGTTCAAACACTAGGCCTTGTTGCAGCCCAACTAGCTTTCATAAAACTGTAAAATTAAATTGTTATGCTAACGTATTTAATTTTTTTATGTTATTCAACAGAGAATTGTCTTTTTCTGAAGTTTAACAGGCAAGTATGGAAAGGCTGGGAGAGTATGCAGAGAAGGAGTCTCCCATTACAGAAACAAGAAATCAACCCAAAGATCCTATACCAGGGGATGTAACTACAAATTCCTCAGAGCTGTTACAAACTGTAAAAGATTTGAAAACTGAAATGGAGTCTGTAAAGAAAGAGAATGAAAGGATTCTGAGAGCTCAAGAAGAGTTGAATCAGATCCTAATGGAAAAGTTTCAAACTGAAGGAAGGGGTAGAAGGTTAGAATCTGAAGATGCTAGTCATCCAATAAAATCTAAAAAGATGAAGTATACAAAGACTGAAAATAGTTCATCATCAGAAGTGTTTGGTGAACGACAAAGTTACCATACTACTAGTAATAGTAGTGATGATGATCTGTATGTCAAGAAGAGAAAATATAAACCTTATGAGAAAATCTCAGGGGAATTCAAAAAGATAAAACCACCAACCTTTAATGGAGAGACTGAGAAGGGGGAGGAAGCTGAGTCCTGGTTGTCTGGGATGAAGAAGTACTTCCAGATATATAATTATTCTAACCAGTTAAAGGCTATGATGGTTATATACAACCTCTCAGGAAAGGCTGATATTTGGTGGCAGGACTTGAATAGAGTTAAGGGTATAAAAGAGAAGGAAGTTAATTGGAGTGCCTTTAAGTGGTATTTTAAAAAGAAATTCTTGTCTGAGCAGTATTACGAGGAAAGGGCTAAGGTGTTTTATGAACTAAAGTTAGGTTCTATGACAATGAAGGACCTGAACAGTAAATTTTTAAGTCTACTTAGGTATGTACCCTACCTAGTGGATGAGAAACCAAAAGTACAATGATTCCTTAGCTATTTACCATATCATATTAAGGATAGAATTGAATATGATGACCCAAAGACCCTAGAGGAAGCTATGGGGAAGGCTAATTTTTGCTTTGAGCAGAGTCGAAAGAAAGAAAGCTTGGCCAATTGGAAGGCTAAGAAAAATAACAATCAGTCCGCATTTAAGAAGAAGGATTTTGTGCCTAACAGGAATTTTAAGAATAATAAGGCCAAAAACTATTCTAACAACAATAATTTCCAGGGAAATAGAATTAGTACACGCAATAATCAGAGCAATTTTAAGGGTAAGGAAGCTGCAAAGAATCCTAGAATTTTTACCAATAATTTTGAGCGTAAAGAGCCTATCAAGTGCTGGGAATGTAATGGCCCGCACTATGCTTCAGTCTATCCGTATCGGAAGAAGACTGTTAGCAACATCCATACCGTACAGGAGGAGATGACTGTTGGAGAACTAGTGAGGAGCATGCCCAGAATTAATGCAGCCTTAGAGAATCGACAGGCTGAATATCAGACTTCCATGGTGGAATTAGAATGTATGATTAATTAGACCCCTGTAAATATTTTAATTGATCCAGGAGCTAGTCTTAGTTATATTGCACATCAGATAGTGGAAAAATGTAAGTTATCTGTCGATAAGATTGAAAATTCATGGTTAGTTTAGTTAGCCACTGGGGCTAAAAGAAACGTAACTAGCTTTGTAAAAGAATGTGCTTTACTTATGGATAAATTTGAAACTATTGTTACACTTAATGTTTTGCCACTTGGCTCATATGATTTGTTGATTGGTATGGATTGGTTAGAACAACATAGAGTAATTTTAAACTATTATGACAAAACTTTTACATGTTTAAATAGTGATGAACAACCAGTAATTGTTAAGGGTATTCCTAGAAAAACTATGGTAAGACATATTTCTGCTTTACAACTTAAAAGAGCTGTTAGAAAAGGATGCAAACTTACACTGTAACAATTATTGATGAAGAAAGTAAAATTGAAACAGACAAGTTAAAATTAGAAGATATCCCTGTTTTAAAAGAATATGCTGATGTATTCCCAGAATAAATTCCAGGATTACCTCCAAAAAGGGAATTGGACTTCACCATTGAGCTGGTACCGGGTGCAGTACCTAGCTCAAAGGCCCCTTACCAAATGAACATATTAGAACTTAATGAGTTAAAATCGCAACTAAAAGAGTTAATAGATAAAAAATACATTCAGCCAAGTGTGTCTCCCTGGGGGGCACCTGTTATCTTTGTTAAAAAGAAAGACAGGACTATGTGATTATGCATAGGCTACCGTCAGCTAAACAGAATGACTATTAAAAATCGATATCCGTTGCCCTGCATAGATGATTTATTTGATCAACTACGTGGAGCCACGGTGTTTTTGAAGATAGACTTAAGGTCAGGATATCATCAAGTGAGGATTAAAGAGGAAGATATATTCAACACAGCCTTTAGAACTAGATATGGACACTACGAATTTGTCGTAATGCCATTCAGGCTTACAAATGCCCCAGCTGTCTTTATTTTTTTAATGAACAATATAATGCATAACTATTTAGATAAGTTCGTGGTCGTTTTCATCAACGACATCTTAATCTATTCAAAAACTGAAGAAGAACATAAAGAACACCTAAAAATTGTTTTGCAAGAGTTGCGAGAACATCAACTCTTTGCAAAGTTTAGTAAGTGTGACTTCTTTAAGGATAAGATTCAGTATCTAGGTCACGTAGTGACCAAGGACGGAATTTCTGTTGATTCTGAAAAGATATGGGAAATCGAAGATTGACCGCTTTCTAAAGATGTGACAGATGTTAGATCTTTCATGGGCATTACCGGTTATTACCGGAGGTTCATTGAAGGTTTCTCAAGGATAGCTAATCTGATAACTTCCTTGTAGAAAAAAGGAAAGAAGTTCGATTGGATCCAGAAATGCGAAGAAAGCTTTAAGAAGTTGAAAACTTTATTAACCAATGCACCTATTTTAAGAATAGAAGATCCTAATAAAGAGTTTGTAGTGTGCACTGATCCTTGTAATGAATGATTAGGCGGTGGTTTGACTCAAGAAGGGCATGTTATTGCCTATGAGTCTAGAAAGTTAAAAATTCACGAAAGGAACTACACAACGTATGATCTGGAACTAGCAGCTGTGATACACGCTTTAAAAATGTGGCAACACCACCTAATCGGGAGAAAATTTGTTTTAATGACTGATAATAAAGGACTGAAATATGTTTTAGATCAACCGAATCTAAATACTAGACAAGCTAGTTGGTTAACTTTCTTAAGTGAGTATGATTTTGAAATCCAGCATATAAAAATTAAAGAGAATAAAGTTGTTGATGCATTAAGTAGGAACGCAAGGATGAATTTTGCAACAGCAATCAGTACTTATGTTTCAGACTTAAATGAAAAACTTAAAGAAGGGGTAAAACGAGATGAAATTTATCAGAAATTACAAGCTAAGGCTAAGGAAAACCCCACAAAAAACTTAATAAAAGGTTACAGCTTAAATGAAAAGGAGTTTTTACTATTTAAAGATAAACTATATGTACCTAATGTACCTAAAGTTAAGCTGTTAATTCTGGGTGAAATCCATAAAACACCATATTCAGGTCATCCAGGTTATCAAAAAACTATAACCATGTTAAGAAAGGAGTATTTTTGGCCAAATATGAAAACTGAAGTAGCCGATTATATTGCAAGATGTCTAGAATGTCAACAGGTAAAAACCAAACATCAACACCCAGCCAGTTTGCTACAGCCTGTACCTATTCCTAGCTAGAAATGGGAAGTGATTAGTCCAGACTTTATTACTGGACTGCTTAGAAATCAGAATCTGAATGACTCTATTATGGTAGTGGTTGATAAGTTAAGTAAGGAAGCTTATTTTATACCTGTTAAAACTACTTACAAGGCTACCAATATAGCTGATATTTTTCTAAAACAGATTTTTTGATTACATGGGAGACCAAAAATTATAATCTTAGATCGAGATCCTAAGTTCACAAGGAACTTTTGGAAGTCCTTGTTTAAAGGATTAAATACAACATTGAATTTTAGTACTTCTTTCCATCCTCAAATAGATGGACAAACTGAAAGGGTAAACCAAGTGGTGGAATATTTATTGAGAATGTATGTGAAAGATCAGCCAGGTAAGTGGGAAGACTATTTACATTTAGTGGAATTTGCATATAATAAAAATTATTAGGCATCAGCTAGATTCAGTCCATTTGAAATTTTGTACGGAGGAAAATGTAATACTCCTATCTCTTGGAGTAATCCAGTAGATAGATTGGTATTGGGTCCAGAATTGTTGAAAGAAATGGAGGAGATTGTGAAACAAGTGCAGGGAAATTTAAAAGTGGCACAAGATCGGCAGAAGAGTCAAGCAGACTTGAAACGAACTCGAAGGGAGTTCTAGGTAGGTGAACATGTGTTCATCAAGGTGAGGCCCAAGAAAATCTCTCTAAGACTGGGGAGTTGTGCAAAATTGGCACATTGATACTATGGTCCATTTGAAATATTGTCTAGGATTGGTTAAGTAGCCTATCAATTAGCATTACCACCTAACTTAAGAGTAGATAATTTTTTTGATATTTCCATTTTAAAGAAATATGTTCATGATGCTACTCATGTGGTTAATTGGAATGTTGTACAGGTGGAACCAGAAGGAGAATTCCTGGTGGAACCGGACTGTATCCTCAGGAGGAGGGAAATTCCACTTCGAAACTGCACCATTGGACAGGTGAAGGTGCAATGGAAGCACCTTAGTCTTGAAGAAGCCACCTGGGAATTGGAAAGTAAGATGTGAGATGCATATCCAATTCTATTCCAGGGGACTTCAGAGGATGAGGAATAAATAACATCGAGGATGATGTTATATTTTAAGGGGGTGTGTATGTCACATGCCCCAATTTTGTAAAATAATGTTATTTTATTTTTATATTATTTCCAAACATTATGTTAAATTTAATGCTAAGTGGAAACTGATGACTCAGCAGAGTCAAGGATGTGGAATGTAATTCTGAATATTTAATTTTTAATAAATAAAAAGTGGAGACAACATCCTGGGAAGGCTATTAAAAAGAGTGTTACTGGTCAAGTGGTGGAAGGAACTAGGTGGATAGCAAAAAGGCAAGTGGCGGCATCCTCAAACACTTCCTATGTTGCAGGTGGCAACTTCCCTACATTTGGGGTCATGATTCCCCAAGAAAGTGGGATCAGAGCAGGTGGCTCAATTAATGACAACTAACCCAAAAAGACGTAGGCAATCTTATTAAAAATGCCTAATGTAGAGAGCTGAGGCTGCTAATTTTTTCCAGGAGAAGAATCATTCAGGTGAATGCACTTCAAGGAATTTATTGGGAAAGGGAAAATTGAAGGAGGGTGTTTGAGGGGTAAACTGCAGGAAATTGATCTAGTGCAGCTTGCAGCTGAAGATCTTACTGTAGTATGTAGAGTTGGTATTGAGTCTCAGGACTAGTACTTTGTTGTTTGCTCCACCTAGTTCCAGCCAAGTAGACCAGAATAGGCTCAGGGGTCCTGAGAAGTCGCTGTTTGAGTGCTCTACAGGAGTTGGTAGGGAGGAACGGCCTCCCATTGCTGTTGTCATCCAGCTTAAAAAGACAGGTTTCATTTTCCTTTCAATTCCTGTGTTATAGTTAATCTCTATGTATGGTTAGTAAATGAATGATGTTATGATATGTTGTGTTAAACCTCTTAGTTATTCCAGATTAAATCTATACTGGGATGAAAGATAAATCCTACCTATGTTTTTCCCCATCTGGAGTAATCCAGACCCTACTCTAGCATAGGTAGTTTGTTTAAGTACATAAAAGTATGATAGGATTGTAATGAATTAAATACTCATATTTAAAGTAAAGATATGTTACCTTTTTGTAGATAGATGCTTATTAGAATATTATTAATTTGTTTGCAGACATGTCATTAGAAATAAACTGTGCAAATAGCAGGTTAATACATAATTTTACTTATACTATTGACTGACATCAGCAGGTAAATTTTATCAATTATTTTCTACGCAGTCTTTATAATTTACATAAACTGTACCTTACTTGGAAATAGAAGACTTAGATTTATCAACTGGGTATTAATAGTTCATGTTATGCATAAGTATAAATATATTACTGACAGCTTTTCCCTTTAGTAATATTTAATTTTCCTGTATCTATTGGAGCTATAATTAAATAATATGATAGAGATTTCAGTAGTCCTTACCGAGCTTAATAGTTAAAGGATAAAAGTAACTTAGAGTTAAGTAAAATATTGTAAACTATATTATAATTCTGTAGAACAGTATAAACATAAATAATACTGATAAGTATGGAGGTTTTACATTTTTGTGTTCTAAACAACCCACAGCAACAAATTAAATAAAACTAATGTAAATATTATAGACTGTTTCAGTCATAATTATTATGTAAATTTAAGAATGGATGTATTACTTAGATAATAGTATTATAAATGTAAATATTATTAATATTATTATTCTCAAAATAGAGAAAAACTATAGGATAATAGTTAATGAATACAACAACAATAATTACAAGGTAATAACATAGGAAATTACTATCCTATTAAAAATAAAAGGGATCGAAACCCTAGCTTACTAATTGAGCATAAATGATAACCTTTGAAAAATAAATTATAAATAAATCTAAGTATCATAGTAACTTAGGTCATACTTAGGTTAATATATATCAATTATTATCTAACAGGCACAATGGCTTCTACAAAATAAACAGAGTCTATTAAAGACATCATATACTTAATTATTGGGATTTCAGCCCTCAAAACTAAAAACATTGCCATTATTGACATATTAACCTTTTCTCTTAAGCACTGTAATCACCGTAGGTAAACAAAATACTCCATTCTCAGTCCTTAAGGACATATAAACAAAAATAAAGAAAACAATATAATTATTAACTTAAGAGTAATTTTAACCGAACCAGGGTTTTTCAGGTTAAACCCTAACCCATTGAAATTCATCAAAATATTCAAGATTTCCATCACGGCTATGAGTATAGCCTTCAAATTTAAACATATCAAAACCCGATAAATACTCAAACAGAGTTATCTTCATAAATTTTCAAAATGGGTATAAACCCTAATTCTTTACAGAGTACGGCTCAACTGCGAGCTATCAACTACATATTGCAACAAATCTATCTTCGCTAGCTTACTTCCAAAACCGACAGAGAAGCTAAGATTCAACAAAAATACTACACTCACAGAGTGCAATCACCCTGTCGAGGGTTTGATTTTAAAGATATAAATTATAATAACCTATAAACAGTTCAAAAAATCACAGTTTAACTTGTGGCGAAACAAGAAAGGGTATTCAAACCCTGGGTGAGACCAACGACCACCCCAACTACATCTAAGGTGAGAACCCGTCCTTCAAACCACGGGGCTTACCCGAAATTAAGTCACGAGCCACGACCGGCACAAGGGTAGTCTTGTATCTCTGTACGAGCTACACCTCCATGATTTTCTGCAGCAAAATGCAAACCCTTGTCAGCAACCTTTTACATGTGAAAAGCTTAAAATAATTACTTAAATAAAAAAAACTTGTTGAGTGTAAAAGAATGGTGTATGAAAATCATACCTGTCATAAGGAGTAAAGTGAGCCGGGTTGCAAGCATAATCACCTACCAACGACACAACAGAGAACCTATTAACTCATGAAAACCTCACACAACAGCAAGCTATGAAGAGCCGAAAAGGAATCTGAAGTTTAACAACTACACAGGCGTTGGGGAGAAGGTTTCAGGCAGTGAAGAACTTTCAGCGAAGGAAGAACAGCTCCAGGACTGACGAAGGAAGTTTAACAATCAAAACCACTCCTGAGAGAATGAAAACAGCATAAAGGCAAGTTTTAGGGTGGCAATAACCAGGAAATGTCGGCGGCCATGGAAGACGAGCCCTGGAGCAGCGTGAACGGCGAGATAACCATGCCTTAGGTCAATTTTCCTGAGTCTTTTATATGCCTTACACTTGTACAGGATCGCTCCACGTATCCTTAGATTTATTCCACAATTGAGGGTCGTGTTCCACAGTTCTTTGCATAAGAATTACATTATTGTTTGTTCTCACAGCGCGGGGTAAAAACCTTATCAATAGCCCAATAGTATGGAGTCAAACTCTAATCATCAGCATTACAAATTATTAACACTTAATGACCAATCATTAATGTAGAATAGTGTACGTTGATCAAGCTTGAACCACGTGTAATTACAAGTTTAAAACCCGACGCGGATTATGCCAAACCCTCACCACTTTAAATTATATTGTTTATGTTATACATTATCATAACCTATTGAGTGTTGGCATAATTACTCTCTAGCTTAGTCTTAATAAGTTAGATAGCATAGGATACATGTTAAGATTGTAGATTTAGACTTAGTTAAGTCTTTAATATGGTTTTCAAGAATGCATATTAACTATTACAAGACCTTGGCGGCTCTAGTAAAAAGGCTCAAGTCCCTTGAGTTGTGCCTTGAAAACTTGAACACAATATAGTTTGGTATGTAAATGCATGGTAAGTTAACCCTTATTAAACCACTCATTATTAGAGTTTGGGTTTAGTAGACCCTTTTATTTTAGGAAATTTTTTAAGTCTAACTTTTATAGAAGTATCTTATATTAATGCCAAGAAGTTAAGGCTAAATGCGATTTTGTGACATTAATAAACTTTTGTATATTATTGGCTCATCAAACAAGTCATTATAAATAGTTAAAAATTATAAATGAATTGATAACTCCTATAGCATCGAAAACTATGGAGTAGTACATTTTTTAAAGATAATGGTATTATCACAAGAATATGTCGTATAGTTATACGACATTACTTGTTAATAAATGGGAACACTTCATTTTGGTTTTATGTTCATAAATTTATCTAGTGGATAGTGATATGGTTATATAGATAAAACATATAATATGATAAAAAGCGATCCTTTTAACATTTTCAAAAGTAAGTAAAATTTAGAGTGAAACTATAGGAACAAAGTATGGTTAGCCGTAAGCTCTTGTAGAGAAGAGCTTGATGGTCTTTGTTTCTTAATTTAAAAGTTCTTACTGTTAATAAGATAATAGGCTATGAGTACCCTATAAAAAAAATGATAACTTTCAAGGGCAACGATTATGAAAGCAAGACAAGATAATATTACAAAAATATTGTAAAATAGAACTATTGCTTATGAGTATGATTAAACACTTAGACTAAAGAAGAAATTCACATAACTGAAAGTCTAATGATAAAGTCGCAGTTATACTATACTAACATTACACTTCCTTTAAGCTTGTTTATCTAAACGACTGATGTAAATAAAATGATTTTACCTCGCAGTAGCTATCTAGTATTTAGCATCTTAATGTACTAAGCTTTTTAATTTGCAATTAAAATACTGCTGACATTAATAAATATTTAAAAATATATATATACTCGATCGATCATACTTGTAAAAACCTGTAAGAAACAGTATTCATCTGCGTTAGCATGAATGCTAAGTAAGCCCTGGATCTAAAAGTAAATTCCACCTACTGACATAAAGAGCTAATCAGTAATCTGAAGCAGATATTACACAAAATATTTGTATTCTACTACGAACACATAAATTGTTAAAGAAACCACTTACTTGACTAATATTGAGGCTAACTGTTAGCTGTTAGTATAACCGTAGGTTTTAACATTTATTGTTCACTCAAAAAAATTTAATTTTTTGTGAAATTTGGGGTTGTGACATTGGTTTTACATTGATATACTTGATCGTTGTCATGCTTCTCATCCAGAGCATATTCAATTTTGGTTATAGGTGGTAGGGTAGCGAAATAGGGGTGGCTCCATACTTCACTGCCGGCTATGAAATGTTTGCACAGTGGCTATGGTAAGCCTATGAGAAATTCTACACTTTCTACCTCTTGGCCCTTTTGGGAAGACTGCGTTTGGATTTGTTGCTTGGTTGGGGTTTTATACTATGGGTTTTGATTTTGCCTTCAGGCTTAAGATACAGACTTGGGGTTTTATTATTTTGTTAAGGCGTTAAGTCATGAAGTACTTCGTAAGACATTCGACATTGTGTAAATAAGTTTGGGTATGTAAAATGTTATTTTTATTTTGGGCCTTTTAGCCATGGGCTGCACCATTTCTTGTAATGGTGCATTAGCCCATTGGCATGCCTTTGTAACTTAGTTTTTGGTCATTAAATGACGATTGTGTAAATGGATATATATACTGTTTGTAAATGATTATTATGGTTATTAATCCATATTGTGTATAAGATGATTCTATTCTGTGTTTGTTTGTTTGTTAAGATCGGTGTGTGACAAGGAATTCACCTACTCTCGAATGCTCTATATATAATGATGTTGTTTAGTTTTTATATTGTAATTTCATTGACAGCGTGGGTATAGGCCATCCCATTAATGGCATGAGATTTTCCCATGGTGTTGCGATAACTTAGTGTAGGGTTGTAATTAATGTTATTATTTCTTATGCGATGTGGACTGTGAAGATCCATGGGTGGGGAACCCACGATGGCCAACGTTTAGTGTAGGGTTAATTCGGAAGTACTGTGTGTTAAATTAAAAACTTTTGCCAAGGCCATGAATGTGGTTAGGGTCTTACGACCTCATTGTTAGTGTATGCATTTGTTTATTACATAGCATTTGTTTATTACATAGCATTTGGTGTATTGATAAATTGCATCCTACATACATTAGATGTATAGCGTGGCTTGTGTAAAGATGGTTATACGATTCGCTTACTGTTTGTATATAAAATGATATGGTTTGCTATTATTGTTTTTGCCTTGGGTATGGACATCTGTCACATGCCCCAATTTTGCAAAAATAATATTATCTTATTTGATGTTATTTAAGACATAATGTTAAATTTTATGCTAAGTTGTAATTGATGAATCAAAAGAGTCAAGGATATTGAATGTAATTCTGAATATTTTAATTATAAATAAATAAAAGTGGAGACACCAGCTTAGGAGAGCTCTTAAAAGAGTGTTAACTGGTCAAGTTGGTGGAGGAGACTAGGTGGAGAGCAAACAGACAAGTGGCAGCATCCTCAAAACTCTTCCAACTATTGCAGGTGGCAACCTCCCTACATTTGGGGTCATGATCCCCAAGAAAGTGGGATCAGAGCAAGTGGCTCAATTAATGACAACTAACCCAAAAGACCTAGGAAATATTTATAAAAATGTGTATTGAAGAAAGTTGAGGATCCTCATTTTCTAGAGAAGTATTCATTCAAGTGAATGTACTTCAGAGAACTTCAATGGTGAGGGAATTTGTGTAAAGAGTTTGAGGGGTTAACTGCTAAGTGATCTAGTGCAGCTTTTTAGCTGAAGGATCTTACTGCTGAGTGCAGAGTGATTATTAAGTAATTGGACTAGTCTATTGTTTGTTTGCTCCACTAGTTCTCAGCCAAGGAGACCAGGGACAAGCTCGGGGGTCCTGAGGAGACGTTGTTTGAGTGCTCTGCAGGAGTTGGTAGGGAGGAACAGCCTCCTACCACTATTGTTGTCCAGCTTAATCAGGTTCTACAGTATTTTGTTTTACTGTGTTAGATGGTTAAATGTCAGACTGACTAATTAATGAATGTTAAATGTTTAGTTGTGAACTAATAGAGTTAGTAATATTTTAGTTTATTGAAAGAATGAATCTGGAATAGAAAAATAATCCTAACCCGTGTTTTGCCACATCTGGAAGGACCAGACTGTACTCTAGCACAGACAACGTATTTAAATTATATGAAGGATATGATAGGATTTCAAATGAATAGATGTATTATGCATTTCATAATATCAGAGCAACTTATTTCTGCATGTAGATTATTATCAGAAAAGAATAATAACATGTTTATTTATGTTTATGGCTTAACTAGCTTGTTGATGTAAGTATGTTAGAAAAGAAATAGCCATAACTTATTACAGGTAGCAGGTTTATTATATTAATAAG
>LPNX010362757.1:60880-94031 GCA_001517045.1 Pseudotsuga menziesii | reverse complement strand
AAAGCATACATGTTGCAACTTGGACACAGGAAGATGCTTATGAACCTCTTTTAATCAATCAAAAGAGAGGAGGAAAACATAGTCAGATATTGAGTTATAATACCGTGGTAACAAAATTAACATATGAAGAAAGGGATTTGAAAGGAGTGACTGTAAACATCTATCAAAAGCCACAAGCATTGATTAATTATCTCATAGATACATTTTCAAGAGAAGGAGATTGGGTCTTAGATTTATTCTCGGGTTCAGGTAAACTTTCTCATATTACATATGAAATAATATATCAAGTTTTATTGTATGTTTTATCCTTCATTATTTTATTATTTTAAAGTATGCTTCTTTATGCTATTTAACTTAACTTTAATTTTTTTTTTGGTGATTAGGTACAACAATAGCATGCTCCTTACAGAAAGGAAGAAATTGCATATCGATTGATAATGATCCACTCCAATGCAATTACATAAAACAAAGAATTAAGGCTATTCAAATTATTCCAGATGAACTGCAAGAAGTTGGTTTGAATAAAGGAGAGTTTAGTGAAACACTTGTGGCAAAGATGTCAAAAGAGCCCCAACCCCCGTTAGGAGGGGTGTTTGGAAAGGAGCACTTTGGGGATCTTGCACACATAGAAGACCCAATGCAAGAGGACATTGATGTCCCTGAGGAAATTCAAGCTCCAGAAAATTCCAATGTCGATGAAGAATTTGGCATCATTTATATTGTTGAATAGTTTCATGTTTTGAAGAAAATGTTAATTTTGACAATTTTTGACAATTTTTTGATCAGATATATTAGTAATGTTTTGACTTTCAGACTTTATTTTAGAAATAAAATTTCTAAATATAATGTTTTTAATATGTTTTTTACAAATAATTTGTATATTTTTTCTCGAATTTATGTGAGTCGTCACTTTTCGATAACTAATATGAAATATGATCATTTTTAGAGAAAAATTCTCTAAAAATTCATTGAAAATGGTTTTAAATGTTTTTTTTTTCTGGAATTATTTACAATTTTGTCAATAAAAATGCCTTATTTTGTACATAAAAATGTCTTATTTTATAGAAAAAATCGTAAAATGTATATGTTTTTCATTATAAATTGCTTAAAAATGTATGTTATTTTGTTAAATTTCAAAAAACACACTTGAAAATAGAAATTAAAAATATTTTACAACAAAGACAATTCAAAGGCCCCAAAAAATGTCTGAAAATGAAAATGTGTGATACTGGCATCAACCATTTTTGAAACGAGGGTAAAAATAGCTACTAAAATTAGGAGAGAGAAAAACGAGAACTGTGTCGAGTTCTCGTTTCATAGTATAAGTGGTTACAAGTGAAGGTGCAATGGAAGCACCTTAGTCTAGAGGAAGCCACCTAGGAATTGGAAAGCAATATGCGAGATGCATGTCCAATTCTAACCCAGGCAAATTCTGAGGATGAAGAATAAATAACATCGAGGACGATGTTATGTTCTAAGGGTGTGTGTATGTCACATGCCCCAATTTTGCAAAAATAATATTATCTTATTTGATGTTATTTAAGACAGTATGTTAAATTTTATGCTAAGTTGTAATTGATGACTCAATAGAGTCAAGGATATTGAATGTAATTCTAAATATTTTAATTATAAATAAATAAAAGTGAAGACAACAACTTAGGAGAGCTGTTAAAAGAGTGTTTACTGGTCAAGTTGGTGGAGGAGACTGGGTGGAGAGCAAACAGACAAGTGGCAGCATCCTCACACCTATTCCAACCGTTGCAGGTGGAAACCTCCCTACATTTGGGGTCATGATCCCCCAAGAAAGTGGGATTAGAACAGGTGGCCCAATTAATGACAACTGACCCAAAATACCTCGGAAATATTTATAAAAATGCCCATTGAAGAGAGCTGAGGCTGCTCATTTTATAGAGAAGTATTCATTCAGGTGAATGTACTTCAGAGAAATTCAATGGTGAGGGAATTTGTGGAAAGAGTTTGAGGGGTTAACTACTAAGTGATCTAGTACAACTTTTCAACTGAAGGATCTTACTGCTGAGTGCAGAGTGATTATTAACTCATTGGACCAGTCTATTGTTTGCTTGCTCCACTAATTCTCAGGCAAGGAGACCCGGGACAGGCTTGGGGGTCTTGAGGAGACATTGTTTGAGCGCTCTCTAGGAGTTGGTAGGGAGAAATGACCTCCTAACACTGTTGTTGTCCAGCTTAATCAGGTTCTACAGCCTTTTGTTTTATTGTGTTAGATGGTTAAATGTGAGACTGACGAATTAATGAATGTTGAATGTTTAGTTGTGAACTGATAGAGTTCGTAATATTTTAGTTTATTGAAAGAATGAATTTGGAATAGATGAAAAATAATCCTAACCTATGTTTTTTCACATCTGGAGGGACGAGAGCGTACTCCAGCACAGGCAGTGTATTTAAATTAGATGAAGGATATGATAGGAATTCAAATGAATAGATGTATTATGCATTTCATAATATCACGGTACCTTATTTATGTATGTAGATTATTATCAGAAAATAATAATAACATGTTTATTTATGTTTATGGATTAACTAGCCTGTTGATGTTAGTATGCTAGAAAAGAAATAGCCATAACTTATTACAGGTAGCAGGTTTATTATATTAATAAGTTACTCAAGTAGATAAGATGTTATTTTTACACAGTACATTATTTTGTTACTCAAATCAAATTATGCAGAAGGGTAAATTGTGATACACTATATATATATATATATATTCCTTGTGTTTATATTATTAACCTGTAGCAGGGGCAGTAGAAATAACCCAGTCAAACCTCTTTATTATAATCTGCTAAGTAAAGATTTAAAACCAGAATTACTTAGTTTATGTACTAATGATATTAACTAACTATGTCTGTAAATATTCGAACCTCAAGTGGGGTATTATTATCATAATTAAATTCTAAAGAACAAAACTAAGTTTGGAGTTTATGTACATCTTATCAAGGAACTTTAATAAACCATATCTATATTGTATTAAATAAAAACAATCAAAATATGATAATAATTAACATTTAAATAAATGTTTATTTATAAAACGGACTATTCTTTTAACTTTTACAAATAGGATATACATTTAAAAGAGTATCTATAAGATCGAAACCCTTTATTAATTTCTTGTAATATAAAAGAAAAATAGTTAAGCTATGAATCTACTATTTGAAATAACATCACTGAATAAATCGAACTATTATAGACTAGTTACAGTCTTTATAAATAAAATATATGTACAGATGCAAATTTAGGAAATTACATTATATACAGATAACAATATTTGTTTACAAATAAAGAACCTACTTAAACAAATTGAAGGAATCATTTAAAAACAGGGGTTGCACTCAGGAAACCCTAGCTCAAAAGTTCATGAGCTAATAAATAGAAATACCATAATTGAAAACAATCTTGAATCTATTAACATTAATCTAATGCATTTAATAACGGTAAAATGATTATTTTATGGTCGGTACCAATTACTCTACGAAACAATTACATTTACAGCTTAAGATAAATAACTAAATTATATCATAAAACGCAATTAATGGGAAATTTATTTTATTCACACAGAGTTACCAAATAGTACATGGTTGAAGTGAGTCTAAGATTAAAAGAAGACTGTCTTAAAAGACATTGCATTACTTTAACGAGCCCAAAGGCTGAACTTAAAAACTTAAACAAAGTACAAAAACCAGCTAAGAGCTGGGCACCCATATCGTGACATGGGGTGTTTTATAAACGAGTTCCAACAAAATTAATATTACAACATTATAAATCCTTTCTTTGACACAAGAGGAGAGTATTACAAGTTACGGCATTACGTCGGAGTCACCCTGCTGAAATCAAGGGTTAAAATCAAAAACAAAAACTATTAACCGAAGAATAACAACACAAGACTAGGAACGACATTGCCGTAACTCCTTCCAACTATAAAGGTCTGAACAAGCAGGGAGAACCATATTTCAAAACCAAGGCTTACCGTAGACTGAACGTTGGGCCATTTGAGAAGTGTTTACTGTCAAATGTGGAGGCAAACTATCCCTGCAAAATAAAAACCAGAGTTTAATTAAAAAGAAATTTATGTGTAGAATGGAAACAGTAAACCAATGCTGGTTTTAAAATTAAGAAATTACCTCATCTGGAAGTGAAGTTTATGGAGCCACGAAGGAATAACATCACCGCAACCAGTGTAAAGAGAATCCAAACTTTCATACTCACAGGTGATAGAGATGACGGGGGCTCTGTACAAGCTACACTGATAGCAGTAGCAAAAGAAAGCCTAGGGAACGCCCACAAAAGGGTTAACAATAATGAAGCTGGATCTGTCACCAACAAGCAAGGTGTGAAAACAAAACTCCAAACCCTACAATGAAGGAACTTAAAAAACATCCAAGTTAAGCTCAACCTTTCACGCAGTGACATGCCTCAATAGAAGGGCAAAAAGCGAGTTACAGGTGGGCCGTAAAGCCAAATGAAAAGAGAAAAACAAACCCTAATAGAGTAAAAGAAACTATAGTGGAACGTTGGAGACATGACCGAGATCAAAGGAACCATAGCATGACAAACACAGGTGTTGGAACCACTGAAAACTGAGTATCACTCACGGCCGCCATGAGAGCTTGCAGAGCAGCCGAAAGGGCCAACGTAAAATGCAGAGGAAGAATGATCCAAGGGTTAGGGTTGTTTGATTTTATATATGACCAGTGCATGGCCAAAAGAAAACCACATGGCCGCAATAATAAAAATCATGTAGTGGGTCGACTTTCCATAGTTTACCTGCGACCAAATAATAACCAATTATTTTACCAAATGATTTTAACAAACAATGCATAAACTATAACGTATGCCTTGTTATCATGTCATAAAATATATTTCCTAAAGTATAGTTGATAGCTCATCATTGGCATGGGGATACAACGTTAAGTTAACGTTGACCTAACACAAGATTGGTAATCTTATGGTCTTGTATAACGTGAAATCCTTGCTTGAAACTTGCTAAATGATGATAAATGTGTATGCTTGTAAAACATCATTGGGGTATGATTAATATATATATAATAACCCTTTTATCCTTAAACCGTTCAACTTGGAGTGGATGTAATTCATCAAAGTATATGGCATTGACAATGTTACTATGTTAGAGTATTATTAACCATGTTTTATCAATGATGATTCTATCCAAGTATAGTGATTGTTTATCATGTGAAAAGTCTAGTTGAATTGTGTAAAACCATCTAATAACTATGGTTTCTATATTTTAATTGCATTGTGCTTTATGCATAATTACATCGTTTTAACATCATTTCAAGTTGTGACAATCATAAAAATTGCATAGCATCGTATTGACTATAATTATGAATACTTTACAAGTTCAACATTGTTTTGAACTTGTATGTCTAATAAACAAAATAGTTTATACATGTTTATAATTCTTATAGAAACTAACAAATCAAATAGTAGCAAACTATGAAGTTGGCAAAGTGTAATATAAGAACACTTTTATGAATTCTTTTACATAGTTCAGATCAATGAGACTTTAATAGAATTTGGTTGTTTTTCAAGTAGACGATTGCCCATAATTTACCATATCTATATTTGGTAGAATGGTTTTATGCTTATACCAAAATACTGGTGGTTAGCATAGGATAGAAGGATGACCTTTATAGAAAACATCAACCTTGGAAACTATTTGTAGACAGTAACTTAATACAAGAAAAGTATTATAGAAATAATAAGATTTGCAATGTAATGATAATGCTCGAGTTTATAATCAATAGAACCATATGGTTCGACATAAAGTTAAGAAGTATAGGCAAACAATGTTTTTATGTGAGAAGACACTATTGTTTTTACACTAATCAAACTTAATGTTAAGAAGTTTACAGGCTGTAAGTTTCCCTATAGAAGATAAATATCGAATAGTTTGATACTCAAGTAGGTAGTATGATAATGTATAATAACCAAAAGTATGATCAGTAAAATGTTGCAAGATATGCATATTAAAGTAGAAGTTACTAAGCAACTAAAATTACAAGTTAGAGCCACAGTAAGTATTTTTACTGTCGCTACGTACGATAAAGAAAAAAGCTCAATCATCTGAACTTAGTTTACAAGAAAACTGAACAAAGCAAACTGTTTTTACCTCACGGAAGTTGTATGGAATTTAGCAGCTTATTTACTAAGCTTTATATTTGCAAATAAAAACACTTCTGCATACTTTAAGAAATTTAAACATTACTCGTTCGACCATACCTATAAACCTGTAAGAACCAGTAATCTTTCTGTGTTAGCATAAATGCTAAGTAAGCCAAGGATTCAAAGTTAGATTCCACCTACTGGTCATAAAGAAAACTCATCAGTAAAGTAAAAAAAAATAATACGCAAATAAACCTTATTCATGTTACAAAAAGGAAACTGCTAAGTTATCATAATTGAGATTATGTAATACTAATCATTTGACTGTTTCTCTTATTGCTAACCTTTAGCTGTTAGTAAACCATAAATTCAGCATTTTATGTGATCTCAAAATTTTAAATTTTTGTGAAAATTTGGGGTTTTGACATGTGGTATCAGAGCACAAGGTTCAAACACTAGGCCTTGATGAAGCCCATAGAGCTTCTATGAAACTGGAAATTCAATTATTATGCTGATGTATTTTGTTTTTTTTTTTATGTTATTCAACAGAGAAGTTGTTCTAAAGTTTAACAAACAGGTATGGAAAAGCTGGAAGAATATGCAGAGGAGGAATCTTTAGTTACTAAACCAAGAAACTTACCAAGCGATCCTATACCAGAGGACTTAACTACCAATTCCTTAGAACTGTTACAAACTGTAAAAGACCTAAAATATGAAATGGAGTCTGTAAAACGAGAGAATGAAAGGATTCTGAGGGCTCAGGAGGAGCTGAATCATATCCTAACAAAAAGGTTTCAAACTAAGGGTAGGGGTAGAAGAACTGAATTAGAATATACAAGTCATCAACGTAAATCTAAAAATATGAAACATACTAAAACTAAAAGTAGTTCATCTTTAGAGGTGTTTGGTGAACAATGAAGTTACCATTCTACTAGTGATAGTAGTGATGATAACCAGTACACTAAAAAGAGGAAATACAAACCTTATGGGGAAATTTCTGGGGAAATCAAAAAGATAAAACCACCAACATTCAATGGAGAGACTGAGAAGGGGGAGGAAGCTGAATCTTGGTTATCCAGAATGAAGAATTACTTCCAAATATATAACTATTCTAACCAGTTAAAGGCTAGAATGGCTATCTATAACCTCTCAGGGAAGGCTGACATTTGGTGGCATGACTTGAAGAGAGTTAAAGGAATTAAGGAGAAAAATGTAAATTGGAGTACCTTCAAGAAGTACTTTAAAAAGAAATTTATGTCTGAGCAATACTATGAAGAAAGAGCAAAAGAATTTTATGAGCTGAAATTAGGATCAATGACAATGAAAGATCTGAACAGCAAATTCTTAAGTCTACTTAGGTATGTGCCATACCTTGTAGACAAGAAACCAAAGGTACAACGATTCCTCAGTTGTCTACCTTAACATATTAAGGACAGGATTGAATATGACAATCCAAAGACTTTGGAAGAAGCTATGAGGAAAGATAAATTCTGTTTTGAACAGAATCGAAAGAAGGAATGTTTGGCCAACTGAAAAGCCAAGAAAAATCATTATCAGTATGAACAAAAGAAGAAGGATTTTGTGCCCAACAGAAATTCTAAGAACAATAAGGCTAGAAATTATCCTAATACTAAGAATTTCCAAGTTAATAAGAATAATCCTCCAAACAATTAGAATAATTCCAAGGGTAAATAATTGGTTAATAATCATGGTAATTATACCAAGAAATTTGAGCGCAAAGAACCTATAAAGTGCTAGGAGTGTAATGGCCCACACTATTCTTCAGTCTATCCTAATTGGAAAAATACTGTTAGTAATATTCATACCATACAGGAGGAGATGACTGTTGGAGAATTAGCAAGGATGATGCCCAGAATCAACGCAGCCTTGGAGAATCGACAAGCAGAATATCAAAATTCCATGGTGGAAGTAGAAGGTATGATAAAACAAACCCCTGTAACTATTTTTATTGATCCAAGAGCTAGTCTTAGTTATATCGCACCTAAAATGGTAGAAAAATGTAAGTTACCTATTGAAAAATTTGAAAATTCTTGGTTGGTTCAGTTAGCCACTGGTGCTAAAATAAAGGTAACTTGTTTTGTAAAAGATTGTTCAATAATTATGGATCATTTTGAAGTTGTTGTAAAGCTTAATGTATTGCCTCTTGGTTCTTATGATTTACTAATTGGTATGGACTGGTTACAACAACATAGGGTAATTTTAAATTGTTATGATCAAACTTTCACATGTTTAAACAGTGATGGAAAACCAGTAAGTGTAAAAGGAATCCCTAGAAAAACCACCATAAGGTAGATTTCTGCTTTATAGCTTAAGAGAGCTGTTAGGAAGGGATGTAAAGCTTATGCGGTAACAATAACTGATGAGGAGAGTCTAATTAAGACAGAAAAGTTAAAAGTGGAAGACATACCAGTGTTAAGAGAATATGTTGATGTATTCCCTGAAGAAATTCCGGGACTACCTTCGAAAAGGGAATTGGATTTCACCATTGAGTTGGTACCTGGTGCAGTACCTATCTCAAAGGCCCCTTATCGAATGAACATACTTGAACTTAATGAATTAAAGTCCCAATTAAAAGAACTAATTGATAAAAAGTATATTCGACCTAGTGTGTCTCCCAGGGGGCACCTGTCATCTTTGTTAAGAAAAAGGATGGAACCATGCGACTTTGCATAGATTACCGTCAGTTAAATAAGATGACCATTAAAAATTGATATCCGTTGTCCCGCATTGATGATCTATTTGATCAATTACGTGGAGCCACGGTATTTTCAAAAATAGATTTAAGGTCTCGATATCATCAAATGAGGATTAAAGATGAAGATATCTTTAAGACAACTTTTAGAACTCGATATGGTCATTATGAGTTTGTCGTCATGCCATTCGGGCTTACTAATGCCCTAGTTTTTTTTATGTGTTTAATGAACAACGTTATGCATAAGTACTTAGTTAAGTTTGTGATCGTGTTTATAGACGACATTCTAATCTATTCAAAAACTGAAGAAGAACATTAAGAACATCTAAAAATTGTTTTGCAAGAGTTATGAGATCATCAACTCTTCGTAAAGTTTAGTAAATGTGATTTTCTCATTAAGGATAAGATTCAATACTTAGGTCATGTGGTGACCAAGGAAGGGATTTCAGTAGATCCTGAAAAGATAAGGGTGATCGAAGATTGGCCGGCTCCTAAGGATGTAATGGATGTTCGATATTTTATGGGCATTACCAGGTACTACCAAAGGTTCATTGAATGTTTTTCGAAGATCGTGAATCCAAAAAATTCTTTGCAGAAGAAAGGAAAGAAGTTTGACTGGAACCAGAAATGCAAAGAAAGCTTTAAAAAGTTAAAAACTTTATTAACCAACGCACCTATTTTAAGAACAGATGATTCTAATCAATACTTGGTAGTGTGCACTAACGCCCGTAATGATGGCTTAGGCAGTGTTCTTCCTCAAGAAGGGCATGTTATTGCCTATGAGTCAAGAAAATTAAAAATTCATGAAAAGAGTTATGCAACTTATGATCTGGAATTAGTCGCTGTTATACATGCTCTAAAGATGTGGAAACATCACCTAATTGGCAAAAAAATTATTTTAATGACTGGTAATATAGGATTAAAGTATCTGTTAGATCAGCCTAATTTAAATGCCAAACAAGCTAGGTGGCTAGCTTTTCTAAGTGAGTATGATTTCAAAATTCAGCACATTAAAGGTAAAGAAAATAAAGTTGTTGATGCCTTAAGTAGGAATGCAAGGCTGAATTTTGCAGCAGCTATCAACACTTATGCTACAGATTTGGATGAACAGCTTAAAGTAGGAATAGAACAAGATGAAATTTACCAAAATTTACAAACCAAAACTAAAGAAAATCCAACAGAAAGCTTAAGTAAAGGGTACAGTTTGAATGCCAAAGAATTTTTACTTTATAAAGATAGAATGTATGTACCTAACGTACCTAAAGTTAAGCTGTTAATTTTGGATGAAATTCATAAAACTCCATACTCAGGTCATCCAGGCTATCAAAAGACTATAACTATGTTAAGAAAAGAATATTTTTGGTCAAATATGAAGACTGAAGTAGAAGAATATATTGCTAAGTGTTTTGAATGTCAGTAGGTGAAAACTGAACATCAACACCCAGCTGTATTACTTCAGCCATTACCCATTCCTAGCTGAAAATGGGAGATAATTAGATTTGATTTCATTACTGGACTGCCTAGAAATCAGAATCTGAATGATTCCATCATTGTAGTAGTTGATAAGTTAAGTAAAGTGGCTCACTTTATACCTGTTAAAACTACATATAACGCTGCAAACATAGCTGATATTTTTCTAAAATAGATTTTTCGATTGCATGGAATACCGAAAGTAATAATCTCAGATAGAGATCCTAAATTTGCAGGAAACTTTTGCAAGTCTCTGTTTAAAGGATTAAACACTACATTAAATTTTAGTACTTCTTTCCATCCTCAAACAGATGGACAATCTGAAAGGGTAAACCAAGTACTGGAAGATTTATTAAGAATGTATGTAAAAGACCATCCAGGTAAATGGGAGGATTATTTCCATCTGGTAGGATTTGCTTATAATAATAACTATCACACATTAGCCAGATTTAGTCCTTTCAAAATTTTATATGGAAGTAAATGTAATACTCCTATCTCTTGGAGTAATCCAGTGGATAAATTGGTATTAAGTCCTAAACTATTAAAGGAAATGGAAGAAATTGTAAAACATGTGCAAGGTAATCTGAAAGTTGCGTTGGATCGGCAAAAAAGTCAAGTAGACTTAAAAAGAACACCAAAGGAGTTTCAGGTAGGTGAACATGTGTTCATCAAGGTAAGGCCCAAAAAGAGCTTTCTTAGATTGGGGAGTTGTGCGAAACTAGGACCTTGTTATTGTGGTCCATTTGAAATTCTATCCAGGATTGGACAAGTAGCTTATCAATTGGCATTACCACCAAATTTAAGAGTACATAATGTTTTTCACATTTATGTATTAAAGAAATATGTTCATGATGCTACTCATGTTGTTAACTGGAATGATGTACAGGTGGAACCAGAAGTAGATTTTCTGGTGGAACCGGACTGTATCCTCAGGCAGAGGGAGATCACACTTTGGAACCGCACCATTGGACAAGTGAAGGTGCAATGGAAGCACCTTAGTCCAGAGGAAGCCACCTAGGAATTGGAAATTAATATGTGAGATGTATATCTAATTCTATTCTAGGGGAATTCTGAGGATGAAGAATAAATAACATCGAGGATGAGGTTATGTTCTAAGGGGGTGTGTATGTCACATGCCCCAATTTTGCAAAAATAATATTATCTTATTTGATTTTATTTAAGACATTATGTTAAATTTTATGCTAAGTTATAATTGATGACTCAGTAGAGTCAAGGATATTGAATGTAATTCTAAATATTTTAATTATAAATAAATAAAAGTGGAGACAACAACTTAGGAGAGATGTTAAAAGAGTGTTTACTGGTCAAGTTGGTGGAGGAGACTGGGTGGAGAGCAAAGAGACAAGTGGCAGCATCCTCAAACCTCTTTCAACTGTTGCAGTTGGCAACCTCCCTACATTTGGTGCCATGATCCCCCAAGAAAGTGGGATCAGAGTAGGTGGCTCAATTAATGACAACTGACCCAAAAGACCTAGGCAATCTTTATAAAAATGCCCATTGAAGAGAGCTGAGGCTGCTCATTTTCTTGAGAAGAATTCATTCAGGTCAATGTACTTCAGAGAAATTCAATGGTGAGTGAATTTGTGGAAAGTGTTTGAGGGGTTAACTGCTAAGTGATCTAGTGCAGCTTTTCAGCTGAAGGATCTTACTGATGAATGCAGAGTGATTATTAATTCATTGGACTAGTCTATTGTTTTCTTGCTCCACCAGTTTTCATCCAAGGAGACCAGGGACAGGCTTGGGGGTCCTGAGGAGACGTTGTTTGAGCACTCTCCAGGAGTTGGTAGGGAGGAACGACCTCATAACATTGTTGTTGTCCAACTTGATTAGGTTCTATAGTGTTTTTTTTTATTGTGTTAGATGGTTAAATGTGAGACTGACTGATTAATGAATGTTAAATGTTTAGTTGTGAACTGATAGAGTTAGTAATCTTTTAGTTTATTGAAAGAACGAATCTGGAATAGATGAAAAATAATCCTAACCTGTGTTTTTCCACATATGGAAGGATTAGACCATACTCCAGCACAAGCAGTGTATTTAAATTAGATGAAGGATATGATAGGATTTCAAATGAATAGATGTATTATGCATTTCGTAATATCATAGTAACTTATTTCTATATGTAGATTATTATCAGAAAATAATAATAACCTGTTTATTTATGTTTATGGATTAATTATCTTGTCGATGAAGTATGCTAGAAAAGAAATAGCCATAACTTATTACAGGTAGCAAGTTTATTATATTAATAAGTTACTCAAGTAGATAACATGTTATTCTTACACCGTACATTATTTTGTTACTAAAATCAATTTATGCAGGAGGGTAAATTGTGATACACTATATATATATAACCTTCTGTTAATATTATTAACCTATAGCAGGGGAAGTAGAAATAACCCACTCAAACCACTTTAATATAATCTGCTAAGTAAAGATTTAATACCAGAATTACTTAGTTTATGTACTAATGATAATAACTACTATATGTCTACAAATATTCGAACCTCAAGTAGGGTATTATTATCATAATTAAATTCTAAAGAACAAAACTAAGGCCAGATTTTATGTACATCTTATCAAGGAACTTTAATAAACCCTATCTGTATTATATTAAATTAAAAAAATCAAAATATGATAATAATTAATATTTAAATAAATGTTTATTTATAAAAAGAATTGTTCTTTTAACTTTTACAAATAGGATATACATGTAAAAGAGTATCTATAGGGTCGAAACCCTTTATTAATTTCTTGTAATATAAAAGAAAAATAGTTAAGCTATGAATGTACTATTTGAATTAATATCACTGAATAAACCGAACTATTGTATACTGGTTACAGTATTTATAAATAAAATATATGTAGATATGCAAATTCAGGAAATTACATTATATACAGATAACAATATCTACTTAAACAATATTTCTTTACAAATAAAGAACCTACTTAAACAAATTGAAGGAATCATTTAAAAACAAGGGTTGCACTCAGGAAACCTTAGCTCAAAAATTCATGAGCTAATAAATAGAAATACCATGACTAAAAACAGTCTTGAATCTATTAACATTAATCTAATGCAATTAATAACGGTAAAATTATTATCTTACATTCAAATAAGGTAAAAACCCTAGCTCATATTTGTGAACAAACAAATATTCAGTACCAATTACTCTACAAAACAATTACAATTACAACTTAAGGTAAATAACTAAATTATATCATAAAACACAATTAATGGTAAATTTATTTTATTCACATAGAGTTACCAAATAGTACATGGCTGAAGCGAGTCTAATCTTAAAGGCAGACTGTCTTAAAAGACATTGCATTACTTTAATGATCCCAAAGGTTGAACTTAAAACCTTAAATAGAGTACAAAAGCCAGCTAAGAGTTGGGCACCCATATCGTGACATGGGGTGTTTTATAAATGAGTACTAACAAACTTAATATTATAACATTATAAATCCTTTTTTTAACACAAGAGGAGAGAATTACAAGTTACGACGTTGAGCCGGAGTCACCCTACTGAAAGCAAGGGTTAAAATCAAAAACAAAAACTATTAACCGAAGAATAACAACCTAAGACTGGGAACGACATTGCCGTAACTCCTTCCAACTTCAAAGCTCGGAACAAGCAAGGAGAACCATATTTCAAAACTAGGGTTTACCATAGACTGAACGTCAGGCCATTTGAGAAGTGTTTACTATCAAATGTGGAGGTGAACTATCCCTACAAAATAAAGACTAGAGTTTAATTAAAAATAAATTTATGTGTAGAATGGAAACAATAAACTAATGTTAGTTTTAAAATTAAGAAATTACCTCATCTGGAAGTGAAGTTTATGGAGCCACGAAGGAATAACATCACCGCAACCAGTGTAAAGAGAAGCCAAACCCTCATACTCGCAGGTGACAGAGATGACGAGGGCTCTTGTACAAACTACACTGATAGTAGTAGCAAAAGCAAGCCTGGGCAACGACCACGAAAGAGTTAACAACAACGAAGCTGGAGTTTTCACCAACAATCAAGGCGTGAAAACAAAACTCCAAACCCTACGACGAAGGAGCTTAACAAACAACAAAGTTAAGCTCAACGTTTCACACAGTGATAGGCCATGATAGAAGGGCAAAAAGAGAGTTTCAGGTGGGTCATAAATCCAAATGCAAAGAGAACAACGAACCCTGACAGAGTAAAATAAACCGCGGTGGAAATTTGGCAAGAGGAACGATCTCAAAGGAACCATAGCATGACAAACATAGGAATTGGAACCACTGAAAACTGAGTATCACTCACGGCCACCATGAGAGCTTGCAGAGCAGGTCGAAGGGCCAAAGTAAAATGCGGAGGAAGAATAAGCCAAGGGTTAGGGTTGTTTGGTTTTATATACGACCAGTGCATGGCTAAGAGAAAACCATGTGGCTGCAATAATAAAAATCATGTAGTGGGTCGACTTTCCATAGTTTACCTGCAACCAAATAATAACGAATTATTTTACCAAATGATTTTAACAAACAACGCATAAACTATAACATATTCCTTGTTATCATGTCATAAAATATATTGCCTAACGTATAGTTGATAGCTCATCATTGGAATGGGGATACAACGTTGAGTTAACGTTGACCTAACACAAGATTGGTAATCTTATAGTCACGTATAACCTGAAATCCTTACTTGAAACTTGGTAAATGATGATAAATGTGTATGCTTGTAAAACATCGTTGGGGTATGCTTAATATATATATAATAACCCTTTTATCCTTAAACCGTTCAACTTGGAGTGGATGTAATTCATCGAAGTATATGGAATTGACAATGTTACTATGTTAGAGTATTATTAACCATGTTTTATCAATGATAATTCTAGCCAAGTATAGTGATCGTTTATCATGTGAAAAGTCTAGTTGAATTGTGTAAAACCATCTAATAACTATAGTTTCTATATTTTATTTACATTATGGTTTATGCATAATTACACCCTTTTAACAACATTTCAAGTTGTGACAATCATAAAAATTGCATAGCATCGTATTGAGTAGAATTATGAATACTTTACAAGTTCAACGTTGTTTTGAACTTGTATGTCTAATAAAAAAAATAGTTTATGCATGTTTATAAGTCTTATAGAAACTAACAAATAAAATAGTAGCAAACTATGAAGTTGGCAAAGTGTAATATAAGAACACTTTTATGATTTCTTTTACATAGTTCAGATCGATTAGACTTTAATAGAATTTGTTTGTTTCTCAACTAGACAATTGCCCGTAATTTACCATATCTATATTTGGTAGAATGGTTTTATGCTTATACCAAAATATTGGTGGTTAGCATAGGATATGTAGCATCCCCGACCCTCCGACTGGCGAAGAGGACACTACCATGGTGTTAACCATCCGGGAAACCAACCCCATGAACATGTACATTCATAAGATGCTGAAATGTTGAAAACAAAATGATTTGAACTAGAACATGCATACATGATCATTTATCGTACAAAATAGAAGCAACATACATTCATACAAGCATTCAACATGTTCACCATATTCATTAACAGTAAAATGATTGCAAGAGTAAAATAGACAAGATTACTTATCTTATGAAGAACTCGTTCCGCAACCAGCTATGTCGCTGCAACGTTCCACCCAACCATAGGCCATCGTGCTCCTTAATCCCTCAGCAATGCTGCAACCCCCAAGCTGGGCATGATTCTCCAAGGAATAAGGAACAAGCATGCTTACACATAGCCAAGGATACGCAAAACATAGCCAAGCCAACACAGTTGGGTTTATCAGGCCATCAACAAGAAATCCAAGCCAACATGGTCAGGTTTATCAGGCCATCCAGGAATTGGGAAAGGATAAATGCTAAGATGGTGAGCCCATTACAGAGCCAGGAACACCTACACCAAAACTAGCCTGACTTCTAAGACACCCACACACACCCAACACAAGGAATCAATCCCTTCTCTACTACACAGTCCCTCAGGCCCCGACTTCCCTTCCAATGCTATTCAGGGGTTGTGGAGAATAAATCCATCCCTCTAGCTCTTCCTGTGTGGTTTCCAAACACACTAGGTTTATCAAGCAACCAAGCCCACATCCCTGCTCCCTACACAGTCTGAAGACCAACCATTGCACGCATGTAATCAATCAGCAGTTACAGCTTAGACAGGGAAAATGACCCCTGGGTCATTCTTGGCCCTATTGTGGCCAAAACGACTCCCAAACAAAATACAACAGTCCCAAAATGTATCAGTAAACACAATTCACAACATGGGGAAAACAACAATCCGTCCTGGGCAACGGAGCAAGCGGAAAAGACTTACACAGGCCACACTGGGGAAGAAGATACATACTCTCAATCTGTGCGTGAGGGAAACTTGCACCAGACCCCAAAATATAGAGGGAAAACACATGCACGAGCCACAAATCGGTAGGGAAAACTTACACACAGTCCCTGAGCGTAAAAATGGCTCTCCATAGGAAATATCGTGGGTGATAGTGACCAAACAGCTCCCAGCTTGCTGCGTGAGTAACGACAATGCAAAACCCCGTGCGTGAGAGAAGATTCACACCAAATCCCAAATACGGATTGAAACACACTCGGTTTCTCTGTGTGGAAAATGTGAATGGTAGTGGAGACGGCTCCTCTCTCCTGGTTGCGTGAGACCAACAAGAAAGAAGCCTATGCATGGGAACAATCAGACTACCGCCCCTATGTGAGGATGAACAGACAATGGAGAGAATGCGTAGTCGGAAGTGCGTGAGTGTTTCAGCACCATCGTGGAGAGAGTGGAATGTTCGTTGGAGTTGATGGTGGTGGTTTTTTCTTGCCATTGTGAGGTCAACCCGCTAGAGGAGTGTGCATGTGGAAAAGGACTAGCAGTCTTGCCACACTCCACTCCTAGCCATAACTGCCCCAACTAATAGCAGCAATTTTTTTTTATGGTGGTGGTTGGATAAAACAAGGAAATATGGGAAAATCAAAACAGGGTGGTGACACATGGATTTTCTCTCATGGCTCAATGTTTGACATCCCCCCTTATCCTTGTGAAAATCATGCCCCTTCTCAATTTAGTTGCCACGAACATAGCTGGTTGGGTTATTAAAGATGCATATTTACATGATAACAAAACTTAATATGTATGCTGCATGCCCCGATATACCATCGGTGACAATTTCAACCCGAAACATAGCATAACCGATCAATGGTGGGGCCTTGGCCTTTAGCTCCGCACCATGACTACTTACAATATATACATCATATACATCTAATGCAACGGGGTCAAAACCAGGGTGTTACAGGATAGAAGGCTGACCTTTATAGAAAACATCAACCTTGGAAACTGTTTGTAGATAGTAACTTAATACAAGAAAAATATTATAGAAATAATAATATTTGCAATGTAATGATACTGCTCGAGTCTATAATCAATAGAACCATATGGTTCGACATAAAGTTAAGAAGTATAGGGAAACAATGTTTTTATGTGAGAAGACACTATTGTTTTTACACTAATCAAACTTAATGTCAAGAAGTTTACAGGCTGTAAGTTTCCCTACAGAGGATAAATATCGAACAGTTTGATACTCAAGTAGTATGATAATGTATAATAACCAAAAGTATAATCAGTAAAATGTTGCAAGATATTTATATTAAAGTAGAAGTTACTAAGCAACTAAAATTACAAGTTAGAGCCACGGTAAGTATTTTTACTGTCGCTGCGTACAATAAAGAAAGAAACTCAATCATCTGAACTTCATTTACAAGAAAACTGAAGAAAGCAAACTGTTTTTACCTCACGAAAATTGTATGGAATTTAGCAGCTTATTTACTAAGCTTTATATTTGCAAATAAAAACACTTTTGGATACTTTATGAAATTTAAACGTTACTCATTCGATCATATCTGTAAGAACCAGTAATCTTTCTGCATTAACATAAATGCTAAGTAAGCCAAGGATTCAAAGTTAGATTCCACCTACTGGTCATAAAGAAAACTCATCAGTAAACTGAAATAAAATAATACGCAAATAAACCTTATTCATGTTACAAAAAGGAAACTGCTGAGTTATCATAATTAAGATTATGTAATACTAATCATTTGATTGTTTCTTTTATTGCTAATCTTTAGCTGTTAGTAAACCATAAATTCAGCATAAAATATGTTATCTCAAAATTTTAAATTTTTGTGAAAATTTGGGGTTTTGACAACATCCATAGGAATCGATGTCACAACCTCTGTAGGAAAAATGGGTTTTAATTATTAGTTGTTTAATGTTATGTGACGGCTGTGTGTAGATTACAAATAGACTCTATATATTAAAATGTTGTATTTTAGTTAATAAAAAGAGGTTGGGCATGTATGCCCACAGGATTCGGTTCCTGTGACTGTTTGTAATACATGAGTTTATAATATGATTTCAATATTGTTTAATTTTCTATGTGTAAAGTGTTGATGAGTTATGTAATTTTGTTTAATGGTTATGTATAAATGAAATTTGGTTGTTTATGATGGAAAAGATAGAACTGTGGGTGCTTATATATTTATAGGTATATCTATAATAAGGGATTTGATATAGGACCACATGGATGGTCACGATGCATCTTTTGCTTATTTAGTTATGATTATGTTTATTTAATGGAATGTTATGATTTTTAATTTATACTTGTCGAGATAGACCTTAAAGGTCTTTAACGATTTGCTATATTTGATTTAGTTTTCGTCTGTTCTTAGTTGATTCAGCTTAGATTATTTAATTCTATACTTCAGTTTATAAGTAATATAATTAGTAGATTAATTACAAAACTATTTTAATATTGTTATATATATATTTCTATATTATACATAGTTACTTATACCTCTGAACTAGTTTTCTTTTAGCGAAAGCTATGGTAAGCCTCTACTCACAAATGCAATATGTCAGCAGAGTGATAAAGCCTAAGAGAAATATATATATTTAACCAGAAAACAAAACCTAGTTATAGTAAACATAATCAAGTATTGGAATAATACAGAAAACAACTTAAAGATACAAACCCTGTTAATATGCAGTATAGAATAAAATTTATGACCTAAACTTAGTATTAAAGAAAATAGAAACCCCAGCAGACTATTAACTAGAAAATCAAACACATAGGGTTAGGAAAGGTATTGGAAGCATTTACCTAGCTTAAACAGCAGTTAATCTAGGAAAATAGAATAGGCAGTCAAGGGATTCATACCTAAATTTGAAGCTCTGTTAATGGTTGAACCTGCACACTCAAATAACTAGCATTAAAAATTCAATGTATATCTACCTATGTTTGATGACCAAATCACTTGGGAACGACCACGTTCCACCCAACCATTACCTGGAATTGTTCCCAGTTTAAATATGGATCCCCTCGAGCTAGACTCCAACATGCAAGTAGCTTAGAGCTCCTAAGGTATGCTTTCCTAACCGGTGTATTAGATCTGGATCAATTCTCCTTTTTCCTTCCAGGAAATATTTCTTTAAGAATTTACTTGAGAGCAAAACAAGAAGAAAAAATGACTCCTCTAATGATAGATCAAAACCCCAAGCCTTTCCTTGGATTGAGTCTTTATAGACAAAATTTTTAGTCAAAGGGATAGTTAAATCAAGAAACCTTGGTTTCTTGATTTAACCCTTTTCAATTGCTTTGGGTAATTATTAATATTTTAACTTAGGAACTTTATACTAGTTCCTAGTTGTACTTTCATACACATTATACTATTTATTAATCTTAAATAATAAATAATAATTGATGGAGCTTCTCTTCTTTCTTTCATTTATTTATATTATTAATATATTTACTTCTTTAAACATACCATGTATAAAGTACATAATAATATAATACTTTGTTACCATTTGTCTTGGGACATCATATACCATGATCCCTAGACTTAATGACACTTCTTCGTTAATGTCAAGTAGGTAGATGGCTTAGGTCTACTAGGCTAGGAAACTCTAAACATCCTTTCCTCTTGGATTTCCCTCGTATAACGTGGTAGATCTTCGGTATTTTGATGAGAATGCAGAAATTTGAAATTTTATTTAATCACTCATAAATAAGTTTGATGAGATCAATATTCTTCTCGAGTCATTTTCACTAAGAAGTTATTAAATAATTTTCAGTAATCCCTAGCGCTTACTAGAGCCCATACTCAACGCTTAAACAGGGAGATATAATTCACTGCAATTCTAGAGCTCCTCGCTCAACACTAGTGCTAGGATGTACTTGTACGATACACCTAGGGATATAATGGTCAAGGATCCGATGCTCCAAAGCTTATGCTCAACATCAACATGGAAGGCTCCAGGGCTTATTCCCAACACTTCCAATTATCTTTTCATGTGTTCCAGATATTCTCGTTCAATACAAATGATCAATCACTCGAGTCCTCCAAAGCTCCTCGCTCAACACAAATGATCAATCACTCAAGTGCTCCAGAGCTTCCCGCTTAACACAAAACATCTCACTCATGTGCTTCAGGGTCCACGCCAAACACAAACCAGCATATATATATCATCAAGAATTGGCTTACGCCCAATATGTAAAACAAATCATCATGTTCATATGCAGTGGGGTCTTCAACCCAATATAAATATAAAACATCCATATAATCATCATAATCAATAGGCACATGCCTATAAGTGTTAGGTCCAAAATTCAGGATATTACAATGAAAGAGAGAACAAAACAGAGTAGTTAGAACCTCCTAGAGGATTCAACCTCATCCTCTAGGGCTTTGCTGGTGATGACATCCTTATAATCCTTTTTTTCTCTGTTGAATGGGGGATCGAAGAGTTGCATGAGTCTTTTCATGTGAATTAGCCCTTTTTCAACATCCTCTTTGAAGGTGTTGATCGTGAGGTTCACGCATTCTCCGAAGATTTCCCTTTCACTCATGGATTTGACCAAGATAAACTTTAGCCTCCAATAGTTGGACATGGTGATATCATGCCCCAATCTGATCTTGAATTCACCGTAGATTTCATCCTCCATGGCTGCAATTAATTTGCGAATGTGAGCAGAAGCCTCTTTTTGGAATAGGGCCTCCCAAACAACCTCCTGGCTGCCAACTCCTCTTGAAGTCATCTTCAAGACGTGTTGGTTTTGAAGTTCGTGCACAAGGTCCTCTAAGGCATACTAGTTTTGAGGCACATTGTTGCTTCCCTCCATGCGCAAGGACCGCTTCTCCAAGTCCGAAGCTGGAAAGATTGAAAAAATGAGTTTGAAACCACAATGACTGAGAGCAATGTTTCACAGGTCAGAACCTCCAAGGTGCAACTTATCCTTGGTGATACGTTAAAGCTCCGTCACAGTCTTCTTATAGCTCACACTTGGGAGGAAGCGAGAAGTTCAATGACCTCCAAGCCTAGTGCCATGAATCTGAGTCCATCAAACCTGGGTTGAATACTCGCACTAGTGGAAAATGAGAGATTAGTGACTAGGAAACCAAAAAATTTGGTCACCACAACTTTTTTCAAGGGATAAATGACCAAAATTGATAAATTTAAGTGAGCTAAGTTAAAAAGACCAAGATAAATGACCGCTTTTGGTCACGAGATAAAAACCAACTAAAAACGACCAAGATAAATGACCAAATTTGGTCACGGGATATCTAGACTAATAATGACCACATAACAATTGGTCATTTATTAGGTCATTTTTAGTTGTCACTCTGGCATTGAAAAAAATTACAAATTTGACAATGAATTTGTACATTAACGTATGAAAAGACATTTAGAATTTTCCATCCAATCAAGTTGTTGCACCAAGAGTAGCAAGGTGCTCTACAACCCAGTGTGGGGGATTTGTTGTCACATAATGTAATATAACGTAACGTTATGTTACATTACACTAGCGTAGATCCAAATCCTAGGCTCTATCAAGCGCCAAGAGGGATCAATCTCCCGAGGTGCAAAAACTCTTTTTAGGTATTTCACACAATGAGCTATAAACTTTGGTGTGTCCTATATATAGTCATTGATTTGATTCAAACCAAAAGACACATAATTGTGTTTAAGGTCCACATATAGTATTTTAATTATTAATATTGATTATTATTTATGGCCCACATATAATATTTTTTATTATTTTTTATTTTTTTAGGAACAAACATTACAACATCTTCCCATACATGGTTTTAAAACCATATGCAAGGCCCTCCTAAAACTATGGGTTGTTTAGGAGGCCTTGCAGATGGTCTTAAAACCATTTGCAAGGCCCTCCTAAACCATGTACAATAAAACCATGGGTTGTTTAGGAGGCCTTGCACATGGTTTTAAAACCATTAAAACCATGTGCAAGGCCTTCCTAGACCATGTACAATAAAATAATGGGTTCTTTAGAAGGCCTTGCACATGGTTTTAATTTTTTATTAGAAGGCCAACATTTTGGGGGATAATTCAATTTTTTTTTTAATTTTATTAGGTAGGAACATTACAACATCTCCCCCATATTGTGTTTTTTTTTTCTGACCCACAAGAGAATTAAATTTTTACTTTTTTATTGTTTTGTTAGGTAGGAACATTACAACATCTCCCCCATTTTAGGTTGTTTTTCTGGCCAACATTTATTTTGTGCAATAATTAAAAATTTTATTTTTTATTGTTTTGTAAGTAACAAAAGTTACAATATCTCCCTCATTTTAGGTTGTTTTTTTTAACCTACATTTATTTTGGATAATAATTAAAAATTTTATATTTTATTATTTTGTTAGTATTACAAGATCTCCATATTAGGTTGTTTTTAGCCGACATTTATTTTAGCGGATAATTAATTTTTTATTATTATTATTTTGTAACATTTCTAATGGTACATCACGTTACATCACATTACAAGATCTCCCCCATACTGGGCTGTAGAGCGCCTCTTGGCACAAAAACGTAAAAAGTAATTAAAAAATTAATGTTAGCTCATAAAATAAAAATATAAAACACAGAACCAAATGAAACCTAATTAAAAAATCCATTAAAATTGGATTAACCAAGTACCAAAGGGATCAAAATTCTTGAGGTGTAAATTTTTTTGAACATGTAAAAAATTAAGATAAAAAAATTTACACTTCAAGAAATTGGATTCCTCTCAGTGCTTGGTAATTCTAGGTTTAAGATGGATATATGTTGGTTTAACTTCATTGTTACATTGAGAGTAGCGATGTGTAACATACATTTATGTGATGTTACCAAAAATTAAAAAAAGCAATTAAAAAAATCACGTCGACTCATAAAATGAAAAATTAAAACTAAATAGAAGTAATTAAAAAAATCCATGTCTACCCATCAAATAAAAAAATTAAAATCAACATAGATCCATCTTACACCTGAAGAAATTGGATCTCTATTGATTTCAAGATGTATTTATGCTAGTTTATGAAAGATACATGGATGGCTTTAATAAGGTTCTATGGGAATTATTTGAAAAACTTTGCTTGTCCTCTATGTGCTCCAAAAAGTTGTTTATCAATCCATCATTCTTTGGATGATGTATGGCTTATTGAAGCTTGGTAACCAAATTTTCCTGTTACTGTTTCGATTTGGATGCAAAGGGTTCTTGTGGCAATGTTCATACAAAACCCTAATTTATCTAGTGTCTAAATTCATTTTTTCAACTCTAAATAGGGCAATTTTTTTCCTTGTTTTCATTGGAGATCATTTTTTCAACTTTTAAAGGGGCATTCTTTTCCGTATTTTTGTTAGAGACATTCTTTTCCTTATTTTTGTTGGAGATTTTCCTGAAAGCTAATATTTTTCAAAAGGTTATTTCCTTAACTTGGAAGTGAATTTTATACTTCTTAAAGAGTTTTTTCTTGTAATTAACATTTTATTTTATCCCCGTGATTACTTTTAAACCATTAGTTGCAAAGTTATCATGATGCACTCTAAAACCATGGGGATTAATCCTATTTTCCTTAATTCTAGGTCTTACAAGCCCTTTATTTCTTTTTGGACAATTTCCCTATTTGATCCTGGCTTATGCAGCGATGTATTATATGGTAAACCCCTTGCCAGGGTTTTGTAAAAATTAGCTTACATCAAATAAATTTTAAAAGCTCTTCTAATGGGCGGATGTCAAAACTTTCTACTATCTTATATAGGAATTTTGCAAGGAATGGAAATTGAGGGAAGCCCATGAGATGCGTGATGAGGTTTTGGAGAATGGGCTAGGTTCCAGACGTAATTTATTTCAATGAAATTATTGTTGAGTTTAGCAGGAAAGAAAGGTTTAGGAGGGTTTCTAAGTTGATGCATTTGATGATTATGAAGGGTTGAATTCCTGACATTGTGACATATATTGTGATCTTAGATGGGCTTAGAATGGTAGGGTTGAGCATGATTTGATGATTTGAAAGAGTGGGGGTATGGGCCTAATGTTATTGCATATGCTGCTTTGACAGGTAAAGGATTTCGTGGTAGATCCTCTATTGCGGATTGAGAGCATTTTCCACTAGTTTCATTTCATTTGAGTTTACCAAGAAGCTACATTTTCATCCATCGTGGACCCTCCTGTTGTTTAAAATCCTTTAGAAGCAAATCGAGATAAAAGAAAATAAAATACAATCTCACAAGCTTTTGACCTCCATAGTGCCATCCAAATCTGTGGACGACATCTTTAAGAAGTTTGAGGGGCTTGCAGGAACCATGCCTAGATATCAACATTGGTGATTGGAGGCAATAACAGTCATACCGAGAGTTTAACCAGTTGCTACAACCCGACAAATGTAATCAACTCTGCGCGGTTCATCACAAACATGGCTTGATGGCCTTTTTAAGATGAGGAAATTGGAAGATACGAGGGAGATTAGGATCAAAATGCAGAGGAAATGATTGAGTTTGATTAAGTTCTCTTCTTAATGTGCTTATTGATGGGCATTGTAAACAAGAAAAAATCAACCAAGCTCGGAGGCTATTGGCTGAGATGTATGATAGAGGCTATCAACCAGATACGGTGGCTTATAATACATTAATGGATGAGATCTGAATTAGTATGAGGTATGTTTCAACAATATACCTAGTTTGACTTGCTATGAACAGTTGTATATTTCTCATTCAATCCTTTAGATAAAATCCATAACATATGTAGTGAATAAAACCTAAATGTCTTTTTAAATACCTTCCAATTTTGATGTAACAACATATATACTTAAACTATGTTCAAACTGTGTTTTGATTTTATCTTCCAATATTTACCTTAAGATTCAATTTGAACTTTTCTTCTTTGTCTGACCTAAGAAGTCCATTTAGGTGATATCTCTCAGAGAAACCATGCCAATCAAAATATGGACTCAACCTGTTTTTGTTGTTTTGTACAAAAATTGCAGATTGTTGTCTTTTTTCTTCCTAATTGGCAGGGGATTGTTGTCTTATTTCTCCTATCTTCTATAAGGAAATAATTTCCATTAACATTGGAGTGCATCTTATTATCAAAATTTACAATACAAAATAACTATTTTTGGAATGCTCATTTATACCATTGCAAATTCCATGAAAATCTCCATTTTGGACTAAAAATATGAGTTCAAGCATTGTCTATCTACAGTGAATTACATTGCAAACCTAAGGAGAGAATATATATTCCTACTTACTGTAAATAATAGGGTTTTGGTAGAAGTTACATTAGTTAAATAAAACTTGAAATAGTTATCGATGGGTCTTTTCACATACTCTCGCTTTTTATGATTATCTTATCAAATTTGTCTAAGGTATGTTTAATGTCCCAAGAAATGGAGCTTTTATCTCTAGCATATTATTGGGATTGGTTTTGGAAGCTGCACATAAGAGACATTCATGGAAATCTGTATTTAACCATTGAAAAATGAAAAAAGTAGGGCTTATTAGATGAATGCTAACTTGGTCATTTTCTAGGTGTTTTATAAGGCACGTAGTATATATACTTCAATGGTTCTAATAGTTTATTAGATGCAGGAAATTATATACATGTCTAGTTAGCTACACGTTTCTTTCATTTAACTCTCAAGTTATGGATTTTTTGGTAAGGTAGTATTTCTTTTTCAGGGAAGCTTTGTGGAGCATCGCATTTTCTATAATAAGTTTTGTTTTCTAAAAATATTTTATTGTGAAGAAAATTTCTTGTCATCCTTGGATGGGTTAATTTGGCAAGTATCATTCAGATCTTATGTGCAAGTTTTAAAATATTTTGTGCAAACTGAATTGGGAATTGCACTTGGTTCACTACACTGCTTATTTGTTTAGTGGAACCTTGAATGAATATTGAATTTATTTGACCGTTATTATTAAAGAGAATCATGAAAGACAAAGGAAAGGTGAAAGAAAAAGTGGATGCAATTAGTAGTGTTGTTGAAGGTGAGAATGATGATGATGGAGGTGACTTGTTTGATGATCTATTAAATGAGGTTGATCCTTCAAATATTCTTCCCTCAAAAAAACAAAGATGAGCTTCACAATCTAGAAATGATCAGTTTGCAAATACGAGTGGGGAGGATGATGACGACAATGATGATAACAACTAGTTGATGAAATTGATAAACCTATTTTGGTGCCCTCAATGGTAAGTTTCCCACAATGATGAACAATGGAATATAAAATTTGAACTGTGAAATGTGGAATGTAATAGTTATGGTATTATCCTTCATGTGAACTATGTAGTAAATAAGTGATATTTTTTTTGCAGTTGGATGGAAAGTATTATCTTTTCCCTTTAGTGGTTGGTAACTTGGTATGGAAGTTCTTTATTTTCATTTTGACATGTTCTATGTTTTATGAGTGGTTTGTTATTTGAGTCCATGATGCATGCTACTATTTGGAAGGAATAGATCTAGTGGTACTCTTTCACGAGCTGCATCTGCCATTTAATGGTATTTGTTCCTAGACCATGACTATTTTGGGTCAGTACAAGGATGTGATAGGTGCAAGAAAGATGTATAGGCACAAAAAAACATGTAGTAGGTCACAAAACAAATGCACAATTTACAAGAAAATAACAAAAATCAAGACAGACACATACATGAAGTAGAACAAGCAACTCAAATTTTTTGAGTTCAGATTCAGAAATGACACATTTTTATTTTTTCGTATAGATGAAAAGTTTACTTTTGCAATAACATAAATAAATTTCGAGTAGTATCAAAATTTGGAGGTGCAATTCTCTTAGGAAAAAAATTGCAGAAAATAGTCACATGTTGGACTTTAAGTTTAAACGTTGTTGAGGAATTTATTTCTAGGGATGTTTTATTTTGATGCTTGGTAATTTGCTTCTGATGGGGAAGATAACCAAACTTTCTAATTATGTGTTGGAGCCCAATAAGATATTTAATGGGCATAATTTCAATATACAAAAAATGATTGATTTTCATTTCTTGGTACAAGTGTACACTGGGAGCGCTGACCAGGAAAGTTGTGAGACAATAAGATTGAGGATAAATATGAAACGCAACTAAACCTTAGTCATGGAAAATATGAGTATGAATAGAGGAATAGAGAAGTAGTCATGCTAATCAAAATGTCAGTGATAGACGAGATGCTCCTAGAAGTGCAAGATGCAAAAGATGCATGCATAATATAGTAGCGGCTATGGGAAATATGTGGAATTTCACATAAGGGTAAAACCCTTTTACATTAAAAAAACCATGTTTTCAATGCAACTAGAGGAAAGAGAGTTAATTTCAAAACTTTTAATGAAGTTGAAAGATGTTAGGGATCAATTATTGGTTATAGGATCAAGTAATTTCGCTTTAATTGTTGTAGCTGAGGCAGCTATTGAGCGTAGATTATAAGATCCTTCAAGCAGATTTACCTTTGAGAGTCAACTCAACTTCAACAGCTGGGCCATGTGTGCAAAACAATTAGGAGTGACTTCATATCAACAAATCCTACTTATTAATTGTTAAATCAAGTCCAAAACTGCTCCACTATTAGAAGAACGACATGTTCAAATGACAAAACAAATATTGTCAATATCCCCAACTCCAAATTTCCATGGAACGTTTACCGAGTATCTCTCACCCTTCAAGCTACCAACCTTAGAATCAACACCACTACCAGGATAGAAACACTCTCCATGTCTATGTAAGTATGTATAGAAAAATTGATTGATCTACCTCAAAGATCTCTGGTATCCCATCCCCATGGCGTACATTCCAATCAATGATAATAACCTTCTTTGCTCCTACAACCAGAATGACAAGATAACATTTGCTGCATTATTTTGAAGACAAAAACCCATAGAATCGTTTACCCCTGCATTATGAACAAGAGGTCTTAGGAGAGAAAATCCATTCTAAGCTTGTCCTATCATAATTGCTCTTGCATGATCAGCACAGAAACCAGCTGCAATCCTTCCCATAAGATATGAGTGCTTATTTACATATGTATTTGAGAATCATCAACACCAAATAAATTGATTTCTCTATTCATTTAATGAGCTGGAAACATAATTAGTTTTGAAATGAGGGTACCGTCACCATAATATTCAAATTGCTCAAAAATATAGTTTACTCCTCAAATGTCCACCAATTTTTTCAGAATAACCTTGGATCCAACCTAGATTTTCCAAGGTTGAGCAATACACAAGTTCACTTTTGTTGAGTTTTAGAATAGTTTCAAGTGCCCATGGATTACTCTTGTGTGTCTTTCATTTAGCCGCAGAACCGAACATTAATTATGGTAATTTAGTACTATCTCAATGTCATGTAAAAAAAGGAATAAATGAAAACTACTTGTTGATATTACACAAGATACACCAAACTTCATATCAACAGTACTTATGGATGAAAAAATTCATTTCAACAGTACTTATGGAAGAAAAACTTCATATCAACAGTCCTTATGGCTGATATTGGGTGAAATAATGCTTATAAATAGAGATTTATTGCTTCTTTAGCTCACATGTTTCTCTCTGAGGTGCTCATAAGTACCCAGAATTGCCAATAATAGGTTTGCATTGTATTTTCCTATAATAAGAACGTCCTGAACAAGCTAAGGAGAAAAATAATCACACTTGCTACAAGCAGGGAAATGCCATCTTTAGGCTCATAATATCCAACAAAATGTCACAGTAAAATCCACAACGTTCTTCAAGTATGAGTGAATGGGTTGTCTTCTTGGGCCTATATCAAATATTTCCACTCATGAAATAGTCATCAAAATTCTTCTAAGAGGGGACCATCCATGAATCACTTACTCATAAAATACAACAACATCAAGGCCACGTGCAACCCTCTTGCTAGAAGTGTAAATAAATTCACATGGATAAACCTAAGAAAACTGGAAGTAACACACCATAAAAAAAATTTGAATGCCCGAAGTTATTATTTATTGTTTTTTGATCACCCTATCCATGGTTTGAATTTTATCTAGTAAAGTGTATGATTCTTAGTTATGGATTTTGTAACAGCTACAAACTATGTTTTCACATATAAATAGAGTTAAGGGCTCAAACATAACTCTGGGCTCAGTAGCCACCTTTGTTTTCCATGACTTCAGAGGTCCACACTAATGGCAAGATTTTTTTTTCCCATATCCTGATAAGCAATAAATTATGTGACCACTAGTGGAAAATGAGAGATTAGTGACCAAGAGACCAAAATGTTTGGACACCACCCCTAGTGATTTATTTAAGTCACAAAAGAGAAGAGAAGTAATAGTAGGCAACAGTTGCGTTACTCCCATAGTTGCACTTGGCTAGAATCTTTTTTGAGTCTTTGCATACAAGGTTCCATATTTTGTTACAATATGCCCCAGATGGGATGACTAGGACTGACAAGATACCATAAATCTCTCTCACTTAAGTGCTCAAGGGTGGGACATGTTTCCCAACATTTTTTAGCTAAGGAGTTAACTTAATTGGTTGTTTCCAATGTTTCCAAGAATTTGGAAAGTTCCATGTTAGCAGGTTCCTGGTTTGTATCTCTTAGGTTAGGTGCACTAGTTTACATGGATAGGTTGACTAGGGATGCCATCCCTTGGGTTTCCCTGCAAGGTTTTCTGTCGAAAAAAGAAGGGTTACATAATAGCAGTTGGAAAAACATATAGGAGCTTGCAAAAGAAGTTGTTACTATACTTGCTTGCAGTGGGATGTTATACTGCTAAGGGATAGCCTTCTGCTCCTTTGTTCTTTCCCATATGTTATGCCTTCCTGCTACTTTAACTCGCTTCATACTTCCTCTAGTATCAGATGGTTTTACACTAGGCTACGTATTAGATTTATGGAAGCTACCTGCTATTCCATATTCTCAACACATTTATCAACTCAGCTATATTGAGACTGTGGCTTGCTTCACTTGATTTAGTCTATCCTCTGTCAGCCCAAATTGTGCCTCAGAAAGGATTGAGAAAGTTAGCAGCCAAATCTGCTAATATGGCAGAGTGTCCTTAACATGCTATTCCATCTACTCCAGTACTTTGTATATCAACCTTGTGCCTCGAGTATGGTCCAGGTCCTCTACGAAGAAGCCTATCTCCTCATGCTCCTCTAGATCCATTGGAATGGTGTTCTCTCTCAGATTGGTGCCCTCCTTAGTTAATTGTTTTGAACATTATCTATATTCTAAATGGTTGGTTGGTGTTGGGTGTCAAACTTGACCCTAAAATTTCGATTTCATCTAGGATAAGCCTTGGTCTCCCCATCCTTGGAGGTGCCTCGCCTCCTTATAGCTGGCTCTGTTTTGAGTTTTCTCACTCTGCTCTCTATAGTAGTGTAGGATAAAAAGGTCTCTATACCTCTCTTTGACCATAATTTCAAAAGGGAGAGATCCACTAACTCTCAGTAAGAGGTTGGGGACTGACACTACTGGATTCTTTTCAGTATGGGCATTTCTCTATGCTGCCCTTTGATTAAAAAACCTGAGCATAGTCCCCAAGTTTCTCTTGATTGATTCCTTGTAATGGCCATAAGTCGTTTCAGCATTGATGAGCAAACTGGTTATCCTTACCCACCATGGCATGGATTGATTACTGAGATAGTGTTTTACCTTATTTTGGTCACCTTCCCTCTTTTCTTCTGTGATTCATTTTTTCAACTTTCATTTTCCTGTGGTAGGGATTGATCACTGAGAACATTATTGACCTTACTCTGGTCACCTTCCCCATTTTATTCTCTAATTCATTTTTTCATCCCCCCCTATGGTGACGATTGATTGCTGAGATTATTATTGACCTTATTTTGGTCACCTTGCCCCTTTTCTTATGTGATTCAGTGTTTCATTTCCCCGTAGTGAGGATTGATTGCTGAGTTCATTATTGACCTTATTCTGGTCACCTTCCCCCTTTTATTTTGTGTTTCATTGTTTCATTTCCCCCAACATTTGATTTGTCCACTTGTTTCCAGGTCTAACCCTTACTATTGCTTGATACCCAATGGAATTACTTCTAAGTGATGGATCTAGCATTGAAAGTAACAACCATTATATTACTTCCAGCACAGCAATTTGAAATACGATGATTATTGTTAGAATAATCCTTCGGGATTATTGTAAATAAATAATAAATAGGAATATGATTAGACAGGAAGCCAAACAGGCTGAGCGGAAGGTGAAACCCAACCACCATGTACTTTGTATAAATATAGGCATTTGCATTGGAAATGAATTGAATCGGGAGTTATACCTAACAACTGGTATCAGAGCAGGTTGTCTGCCATAACTCCTGCTGCATTTCTGCGCCCTCCTGGCTACCAGACTGCTTGCCAGTCTGCCCCTGCGCGCATTCATTATGTGCGTTTATTTTCTTAAAGAAGAGCCTAACCCTAAGTTTTATCCATGATCTCCATTCCGTTTTCGTTGTTGCTGTCTGTGAGAATATCTCTGGTAAACCCTAATTCTTTCACGCTGTAAGTTTATGTTGTGGTGATCTATGCTGCAAAATATGTGTTGAGTATTCTTGCAGTAAGTTTATGCTGCGTGTTGATTTGGAGAATGTGGTATCAAAGCATTGAATATCATCTGTAGTTTATGCTGCGTGTTGATGGCTGTATATGATGCGTTGAATATCATCTGTAGTTTATGCTGCGTGTTGATGGTTGTATATGATGTGTTGAAGGCTGTATATGATGCGTTGAGAAGTTGATATTGTGATATTGTGATATATTTTGAGGAGCTGCGTTGATATTGTGATATATTTTCAGGAGCTGCGTTGATATTGTGATATATTTTGAGAAGCTGCGTTGAAACTACATAAAACTTAGATTTACCCTAGATTTTGGGTGAAGTTTGAAGTGAAGATTCACGCCCTCAACTGCGTGGAGTCTGTAAACATTTTCATGTTGCTGGTATATATATGAAAATGGATTGTGCAGTGAAGATTCGAGCCTTGTAACGGTGTATGCTGGTGATTATTTTTGAAGACTGCGACCTATCTTGTGACTGCGTTGATATAATACATGCTGTTGATATAATACATGCTGTTGATGGTTGATATTTGCTGTTGATGGTTGATATAATACATGCTGTTGATATTTCCATTTTGAGAGCTCTTCAATCCAGAATTGTATGCTGCCTGAAAACTGGTATATAATACGTTGGTATTTTCTTGCTATATAAGAATTGTATGCTGCCTGTTTCGATTTAGTCACGTTGAAGGCCTGTTGAAGACTGCCTGGGATTTATACCCAAGGCTACAAAGGTCTGTTGCTGTAACAATGGTCTATTTGATTTCTGCATGGACTAAAGACTGCTAAAGACTGAGCGTGGACTGCATTCTGCGACTGCATGGAGGTAAAGAGTCCTCCTGGAAGTAGAGCTGCGACCTGTGCTGCAGGCCTTAAAAGATAATATGCATTGATTATATATATATGCGTTGCAG
>LPNX010362757.1:24396-56643 GCA_001517045.1 Pseudotsuga menziesii | reverse complement strand
GTAAATAAATAATAAATAGGAATATGATTAGACAGGAAGCCAAACAGGCTGAGCGGAAGGTGAAACCCAACCGCCATGTACTTTGTATAAATATAGGCATTTGCATTGAAAATGAATTGAATCGGGAGTTATACCTAACAATTATTATGAGGTTGCAATATCTACTTCTATATGTAGCCTATACAGAGATGCATATTATAAACAATCGAGTAGCTACAAACTTGTATGATGTCTTGGAAACCTATTTCTTTGATTTTTTTCTTTTTTATCAAATAATTATTGTTGAACTAAAAAAACCAATATATTTATGTTTTAGATTGGATTACACAATGACCAGTTTTTCAGTTGATAATGGCAATTATTTCTGGTTTCCTTGGTACAAATGATTGAGAATATATTTTTGTTGAGTTTCGCTGCTTTCTGAATCTTTAGAGATTACATGCAGCTACCAAGCAAAATTGCAGCAGAATCCGATGTATTTTTCTGCCATTGTTGATTCTCAACCTCAACCGCCAGCAGCTCATTCTCAAGTTATTTTTTCATACCGTTTTTATGATTGAGAACATTGTTTCAGCTAGATTTAGCCCATTTGTTGGTTAATACTCCCTTTGTCCATTGTCTAAGAATGAAGATGCTCATTCATCATAAATTTATTCCTATAGATGACACCAAATGCTACAATGCATCCTGACACACATTACAGTGCAACACCAACAAGCACAACAACAAGTAGTACAGTCTGTCATGGTAGGTAGGTTTCCTACGCAACAACTGCAATAGGAACATCAACAACTGCAGCATCAATAACAACAGCATCAACAACAGTAGCAGCAATTGCAGCATCACCAGCATCATCAATCTATTCACATCCAGCTAGTAATGAGCTTTGGAGGAAACAATGGATTACAAATGCTACATAATGAGGCAGGAATGAAAGGAAATGGACCCCTTCCTTGTAGGGGATTACTTGACTTCGGGTGTGGTGCTTGGAGAAACCATGCAACCAAACAGGGGTTTGGGTGTAGATACATGTGTTGGAAATAAACAAGATAGTGTTTCCTCAGAAAATGCCCATTCGGGTTCTGGTGATGTACATGGGAACTCAACAGGACACAATGCAAATGAATCAAAGACATTATACTTGAAATCCTCAGAAGAAGAAGGGAATTAGAGAGATAAAAATAGGTCTGCCAGAGTCAATATGGGCAGTATGTAAGCTTTTGGATGAATGGAAAATGAATCATAATTTCTAAACCTGAAAACCTCTAAACAATTGGAAAAGTAAGATTTACCAATGGTACTATACTCGGATTTCCATCTTCAACTTTAGACACGTGTGCAGATTGATTTGCATAACATTAGCTAAGGTGTTTTTTTATAAGATTATGTAGCATATTTTCAATTACTCTCCATGCAATGCTAACCTTACTGAATCTTAATGGTTATTGGAGTTTGCTTAAGGACTAATTTGGATTGATAGCAGTTGGGCCAAAGTAAATATGACTTCCTCTTAATATTTTCCTGTGTTCTGTAGGATATATAAAAATGATCTATTATCGTTTTGCCTGTGTTCTGTAGCATATATTAAAATTATATATTTTTGTTTGCATACTTGTTTTCTGGTGTTTCCAATTGTGGTTAGTGTAGAGAAAAATACTATTTCAACTACTAGATGTCTAGTATGAACTATAAAATGAGCTAATCCAGGTGAATCTGAGAACACTTCAAGACTAGATAAAAAAATTTAATTAATATTTTTAAATTGGTTTTATTCTTATATAATTATTTGATGAATATTTTCAGTTCAAATTTGCAAGCAAAACTTGTTAAGCAATTAGTGCTTGAATTCCCTAGTCACTAACTATTTGTGGTCTTAACATACTGAAAAAAGCTTGAACAAAAAATCTATCTTTCCTTGTAAAATTACTCAAGCAAGTTTGACAATTCACTAAAGTGATGTCGATTTCTGTTACAAGGATAATGCCCACATTTCTTAGTATTTTTGAATTATTTTCTTTGATGTGAATTTCGTTTAAAGATTAATAAAATGAACTGCATCAGTAATGTCTAAAATGCTTTCATTCTTGTACCACTATCATAATATTGTGATCAAATTTCCAAATCCATAGAGCTAAGTTCTTAAACATCCCAACATTTTTCATTTCAAAGCCTTGGTTTTACATAAGATGTTTTAGAATTTGCATAATAATTATTATTCTTAATTTAACATATATGGAAATCACAGGTTTGTCCAATGATTTGATTTTGTACATATTTAAATGCAGGTGTGACAATTAGTTTCATACTAGCTGGAGCAGCTTATGTGCTTAATGCCTTGTGCTATGCAAAACTCTCATCTCATTTCCCTGCACTCATTGGAGGAGCGTATCTATATGCATATTCAGCTTTCAATGAGCTAACTACATTTCTTGTTTTTGGTCAACTGATGGTTGACTATCACATTGGTGCTGCTAGCATAGCATGTAGCTTGATAGGTTATTTGGTGACAGTTTTGGAACTCTTCCCTTTTCTAAAGGAACCCTTGTCTCATGGCTTCGTCCTGGTGGCATGGAGCCCTTTGGGAGATTTATGTCGATCAATTTTTTGGCTCCAATATTTTTTATAGTATTAACACTTGTACTATGTCAAAGTGTAAGAGAATCATCCATTGTGAATGTTGTCATGACTATGCTAAAGGTAATATTTTATGTTTCTTGTTTAACATTATCCTTACAATAATGCCTCCTATTTCTTATAGTTACTAGTATGTCTGTACTGTCCTAATTTTGACTTCATTGCGAGCTCCCTGAGTATATTTGAAATTTGATAGTGATTGAAGAGTAGAAATTTGTTGGAGTGAATAAAAAATAATATTCCTCTTCTTAATTGCTATATTACAATATATTTGAATCATTCAATGGCAAGAACTTTGATACTGATGTAAATCTATTTACTTAATTCTAGGTTCTAACATTCAGCTTATGTTGTCATTTTTAACATCAACATCATTGTCTAAAACCAATAACAATTTTGGGTCTTTTTAGAATAGCAGATACCTTGGGTTGGAAGGACTTATTTTCAAGTCTCGGTGACTTTGTTGACAGCCTGAAAGAATGGAGATTCTATCTAGTTTATTCTCACAAAGTTCAACTTGAAGGTACTGAAAATTTTAGTGCTTGTCAGTTTGACAGTCATCCATGTACACAAGCACCAGTTTCTTTTCTAACAAACTGTAATCACTTGATAGTTGCAACTAGCTACCCATGATACTTTGATCTCAGTTTTCTATTAAGTTTGGACAGTGGCTGCAATATTGTAAAGACCTTGTGATACTGAAAGAAGTCCGCATGTGTTGCATTTCTTATTTTAAGCCATATTCCTTTAGCAGGCCATTGAGTTAAGGTCCTTCAAAATTTCATATTTTTCCCTTCTTTCAATGCTATTATATACAATTTCATAAAACATGAAAATGCTCAAAAACTGGTGCAGTAACTTGTTTCACCTCTAAGAAACTCTCTTTCTATATTAATTAAACAAAAAAAATTGTTTCCTTTTAGAGAATCTTGACAAAATCACTTTTGAAGGTCTCTACTGTTTAAAAATAATCCCACATAACCATCTTTGCAGTGATAAGGTCCTCCATACTAGGTGCAAATTTTGAATGGGAAAATCTCTTAAGTGCATTATTACAAATACAATTGGAATTGTTTTTGGAGAAGTTTTCATGCTGGAATATTTGAAGTGTTCATGCCTGAAAAGCTCAAGAAACACCCCTTGTTAAAATAACACACTCCTGTTGCTCATTTGTGTATTGTCATATTGTATTCTTGGGGCTTATCTAGAAAATGTTGTGGCAGGGCTTAGATGCACGGTTAACAAGTTATGGGCATGCTTGCTAGTCAATATTCTATTTTGAAATTTCTTAAATGAGTTAATAAGTCATTCATTCATTACTGACATTAGGATCTTTTGGCTCAATGCAGGCGGCTCCCATTAACATTATTGTTGGTTCTCATGTATGGGTGGAAGATTCTGAAGTAGCCTGGATTGGTTGAGAAGTCCTAGAGATCAATGGCCAGAAAGCTAAACTTTAGCTCATTAATGGAAAAAAAGTATGACATTGTTACTATTTATGATGATGGGTTTGTTTGCTTCATCTTTTGTATTAAAGTTCTTCTATCACCAACACAATGTGCTTCTAAGGATTTGATTTGTGAAGCAAATTATGAAATTCATGTTCCAATGGTATACGTTGCCAATGTCCAACACTTTGCATTGACTAAATATGTTGTCTTTCCTAATTTTCTATAATTAGTCCTCTTTAGATGACTTACATGGCCAAAACATTGGAAAAGGTTATCTATTTTGTAGTCCATATTGTTATAGCTCATCAAGTTGCTGCCAGAAATTCAGAATGAATTGATTATTTAATATATGATTTGTCTCATTAAATGTTATGAGTATTCTTGAAGATATTTGTATTTATTCTCACCTCTAATTTCCTTGGTTTTTGGAAACATCTCATCCCCCTCTCAAGCACTTATGCAAGAGTGAGATTGCTAGTATCTTGCCAGCCCTAATCGGCCTAAGAACAAAAAACATGTTACAAGCAGGATTTGAATCTGGGCGGGGAGGATAAGAACTTTTCCTGTTAACCACCCATGTTAATACTGTTAGAAATAATACTCTGTAACTAATTTTTTAACAGACGATTACCGTGAAAATTATATCAATGCAAGGAGAAAAAGTATTATTTCAGTAATTGCACTTTTTTTGGTTGCAAATGATAATTTTTCGCTTGTTTACAGGTAATTTTAGATATTTCAAATGCACACCCAAAAGATACTGAAGGACTACCTGGGGGAGTGGATGATATGACAAAACTAGCTTATTTGCATGAACCAAGAGTTATACACAATTTGTCAACTAGATATTAACTTAATGAAACATATGTGAGTGTTTTAGTTTCTTGATTGTGACTATTTTGTTGAGCATTCTATAGAAATGTTTTGAGTGGTTTGCTTAGGATTTGATTTGTTATTGTTTGATATGAGTAGAATTGCATACAGTTTATCTAAATCAAAATGAATAGTTACGTTAGCTATTATAGCAACACCAATCTTATTGTATTGTCTGGTACTTTACAGCCATATACTGGGAACATACTGATTGCCATCAATCCTTTTAGAAGACTTCCTCATTTATATGATAGCCAAATGATGGAACAATACAAAGGAGCTACATTTGGAGAACTAATCCCTCATGTTTTTGCTGTGGCAGATGTTGCATATAGGTACGCTACTGTGATTCTCCTTGATCAAGTGATGTTTGACCTGGAGAAAAGCTTATAAAAGTAGAAAATTGAGAATTTTTTGAATACAGGGTGATGATCAACAAGGGAATAAGTCAAGACATTTTAGTCAGTGGAGAAATTGGAGCAGGTAAAACAGAATCCACCAAAATGCTTATGCTCTATCTTGCTTACATGGGGGGATGAGGAGCAACTAAAGGAAGATTAGTGGAACAACATGTGCTAGAAGTAAGAAGCCATTGCATTTATGTCTTTGAATGGAGGCCAACATTCATTGACAACACTCCACTGATAAAATCTCTTAGGATGCTAGACTTTTTATGGCATGTTTCTAAATCATAATTATGTTGCAATATATTAACTTTTTATCTTTTGTGGCTTGCAGTCAAATCTTGTTCTTGAAGCCTTTGGCAATGCAAAAACTATCAGAAATAAAAACTCGAGGTGAAGTGTTTTTTATATTTTGATATATGCTATTATGCAACTCATTTAGGGAAATAATGGAAATCTTGAGTTGTCAATTAAAAATTGCCATCATAGAAGTTTCTAATGTTTTAAAATGCTAGTTTGATTGAATTCCTTCTCAATTGCAGCCACTTTGGTAAATTTGTTGAGCTTCAATTTGACAAAAATGGAAGAATCTTAGGAGCTGCTGGCAGAACCTACCTATTGGAAAGGACCCATGTTTGTCAAATTTTGGATCCTGAGAGGAATTATCAATGTTTCTATATGCTTTGTGTTGCACCACCAGAAGTATGCTAAATGCATGCATTTAATGTTTCTATTTCTATATGCATTCTGCACCACCATTAGATGGATGCTTGCATTATGATTGTTTCTATATGCATGCATTTAATGTTCAAAATTGAAATTGAATGGACACGTTGTTTATTTTCACACCAAGTTTTGTTTCTATTTATGACTGATTTTAAAGAATAGTATGCTAATAATCAAAGTTGTGATTATTTTCTTGGTCCTTTCGGAATATTGAGAAATACAAATTGGGGGATCCAAGAACATTTTATTATCTCAACCAGACCAATTGTTATGAATTGGATGGTGTTAGTGATGCTGAAGAGTATCTTGCAACAAGAAGGGCAATGGATGTAGTGGAATCAGTCCTAAAGAACAAGTATTTTTTATTTGAATAGTTGCATGTTATGAAATATCACATTAAAAAGGTTATGTGTTGTGAAAATATAGACTTTGTATTGTGCAGAATCATTCCATTTTTTTTAGGATGCGATATTTCGAGTTGTGACAACTATTCTCCATCTAGGTAACGTGGTTTTTTTGAAGGGGAAGGATACAGACTCATCTAAACCAAAAGATGACAAATCTATGTTTCATCTAAAAATAGAAGATGAACTTTTCATGTATGGTTTATTTCCAAGACTGAATTATGTAGTATGTGCTTCAAGTGTTGTCTGCTATATCTTAAGCACATTAAGTTGTAAACTGATTTACTACAATGAATCACTTTTTTCTCCCTATCCTAGGTGTGATGTTAAAGGTCTTGAAGACTCTCTTTGTAAACGTTTCATTGTGACACGTGATGAAAGAACTACAAAATCACTAGATCTAGTCGCTGCAGCTACCAACCGGGATGCATTGGCAAAACCAGTATATTCATGATTATTTGATTGGTATGGATTTTCATGCTTAATGTTCTCTGCTTCTTTAGAATCATATATCAAGAAGTGAAATACACTTGTACACATTTCTTGTTTTCTCAAATTATGTCAAGGATTGTCCATATGGCTTAAATAAGTAACATCTTTGCATTTAAATTGTTTACAGGCTGGTGAATAAAATAAATATTTCAATTGGTCAGGATCCTAATTCAAAGATGCTAATTGGGGTTTTGATATATATGGTTTTGAAATTTTTAAAACCAACATGTACCTTTTAATTATGGCAATCAAAATTGCTTCAACAATCTTTCATGAAACTGTAGTTGTTTTTTAGTCAGTTTCTACAGATTAGTATCTCTACTATGTGTGGTAGTCATAGAGACTCAATGGGAATATTAAGGGAGGCATGTTGTTTAAATATCGTAATTGTTTTTGCAGAATATATTAGAATCTTGAGTTAATTTATGTATAGATTGGTGCTGAGTTTTTTGTTGCAGACCATTGCAGAAGTCTTGACCATGTGTTATGTGTTGCTTAAATTTTCTTGCAGTATATTTTAAAAGTTAAAAAATATAATTTATTTGCTACTAATTGTGGAATTTTTTGTGATTGTTTATATACTAGGTTTGTAACAGGCCAAGGAGGCACATTTCTTTTCCTTCAATTAACATTGATTTAATTCTTTATACACTTTCTTCCCATGTGGTATCTTTGAACACTTGTGTATCAATCTCACAAATGAGAAGCTGCAAAAGCACTTAATCAGGTCAAAAATTAGATTTATCTTTATTGAATTATCATTTGTTTGTCTTGCAAGACATATGTTCATTGCACTATACATTCTTGACTTACCCAAGTCTTTTTTTTATTGGATTTTGCAGAAGTGAACTTAACTAAGTGGGCCATTGAGTATGGAGAGCCTGTTGTTGAGGCTTTGCCATTAAGTATGAAGAGCCTGCTGCTGAGGCTTTCAAGATGTTAAGTATGGGTTAATTGAAGCTGTTGCAGGATCTAAGTATGACTTAGCAGCCAAGTACAAGTGGGATAGTTTAGCCATTATAATATTTTGAAAAGTCATCGATGTACTAGATGATTTTCATGTAAAGTTATATGGAGATAGTTTTTCAGAAAACTCATATTTATTGTAATACTTAACATTTCATATAATATAATTTGTGTGGTCTAAAACTTATATGGTTTTACTTTATATTATTTATAAGTGTTGTAATTAACTAATTAATGTGATATTGCATAATTCACGTGTATTATATGATGATAAATAATGTATGATTCTTTTTTTAATTTAAACATAATATCATATTAAAAATTTATAGTGATTAATAATGGACACTATTAAAACTACTAAAATATAATAACCACACACAAAACGACTAAAAATGACTAAATTAGTGACCAATAAAAGAGATTAATGACCAAAATTCGCATATAAAATGACCAAAAATTGAGAGATATGTGCCCAAACAATGAGATATAAATGACAAAAAAAATGACCAAAATTCGCATATCAATGACCAAAAAATAGTTTTGGTGGCTAATTTACGGTCTTTTATTACACGACCAAATTTGGTCATATTCTAGTTTGTCATGTGGTCATTAATTTGGTCATAAATGTGGTCATATATTTGGTCAGTGATTCAAATATATGACCAAATTAAAGACCAAATATATAACCAAATTAATGATCAACTGACAAGCTATAAATGACCAATTTTGGTAGCATAATAAAAGACCGTAAATTAGCCACAAGCGATCACCAAACCAAAAATGGTCATTGATATGCGGATTTTGGTCATTTTTTTGGTCACTAATCTCTCATTTTTCACTAGTGTTGATATCTCTCTTACAACCTGTCTGATGCAGGGTAGATCTGGCCTTAGGCATGGTTCTCCTGTTGGCAGCATGGCTCACAGGAGAAAGAGCATGTCGCACCTTCTACATGACCAGATGCACATCGTGTTTTATCAGACAAGAATGACGCACATTTCTCACCACTACAAGGGAAGGAATCTCATCATGATTTTCCAGACAGGTCGTCTTGTTCGTGATTGAAATCTCCATCATCATCTCAGAGATATGTCGCACTGATCGACGCTGATGTTTCGCAGCATGTGATCAATCTACCTGTGCTGCGGAAGGACCCTGCAGCATGTATTAAGCCCCATGGGAGGACCAGCTGGCATCTCCCACCTCAACACTGGCCCACTCCTCTCGGGGCCTCCTGTCCTGCCCTCGACACTCGTCAACCATCGCATGCACACTCGCATTCGAGGTAAGTGTAACAATTTGAATAATGAATAAAAAATGGAATTGGAATAATGTAAAATAAAATTTGACTCAAAAAATAATATCAGTTAGAAAAATCCCAAAAAATAAAATGTTTCAACGACTCACATCTTAATTAAAACTTCTTAAAATAAATTTCAGAAAATTGATGATTTTCATGAAAAACAAATTATAACATAGAAGTTAGTAAGGTTATCTCCTATTTTGTTTTTCTTTTTTTTGCATATACATCACACCATCATTTTTCTGTTTCATGATGACTATGTGGTGGTTTTAGCATGGCTTTATGATATTGACAAGCAACTAAAATTAGGATTTTTGCTTTAGGCTGAGCATGCTTGTCGACTAACCTAACAAAGGTTATGATAATCAAATAAAAAAGATCACTTATGCTAATTTTTGTATGACAACAAAAACATGGAATAAGTGACTTCCGACAATATCTTGGAATTGACCTTTATCATATTCTTCACTAAAATAATAGATTTGAAAAAAAGAATAAAGAGAGGGTAGAAATCGTATTTTTACCTTGAAAACAATTGTAAATCAATGAAACTTCTATGGGATAAAAATAAAAAAAAATTAGAAACTCCATCACTCCTATTACCTTTTATGTTTGCGAAACTTGGAACTGACCATCCCTATAGATTCATGGATCTGTGTTTATCACTTGTAGATGTATTAAAATTAAATGAAGTATATTCTAATTTTTTCATAAAATTCTAACTTGATACCTAATGTACAAGAACAAAATAAACAACATAGAAAACAAGAGGGTTCTTAAGATTGATTTTTACTCTAACAAAAACCATATACAAATGTTGGCATAAAGATGTCAATTCTTCACTAAATAAGGTTTGACCAAAGATTTAATAATATTAGTTAGAAAAGTCCAAAAATTAAAATGTTTAAATAATTCATATCGTAATTAAGAATTTTTAGAATAAATTTAAGAAAATTGATGATTGACATGAAAAATAATAATCATAACATAGAAGTTAGTACTTGGTTCTCTCCTATTTCTTAATCTTTTTTTTTCATATAGAACAAGTAATTTTTTTTATGATGATTATATGTAATTTTAGCAAGGTGTTTCTATGATCTTGACCAACTAAGATTACTATTTTTTCTTTAGAATGATCATGATTGTTGACTAACAAAATAAAGGTTATGATAATCAAATCTAAAAATATCACTTATGCTAATTTTTGTATGACAACAAAAACATGAAAGAAGTGACTTCCTACAATATCTTGGAATTGACCTTCATCACATTCTTAACTAGAATAATATGGGTAGAAATCTTACTTTGACACTCATATAAAAACCTTTAAAATATTACTAGATCTAAATTCAAAGAGAAATCGTGATGTGATAAAGAATTAAAAGATAGAGAAAAATCAACATAATATAAAGGACCTGATTAACTGTAATCTAAAAAAACATGTTTTCCAAGTTACTTTCCAAGTTTTTTTTTTAATTTTTTTTAATGATTAAAGACAAAATTGCTATTTTTTTACCAAGAATACTATGTTTCCTGAATAAACCTTGCTCTCTTTTTACTAATTCTTAAAATGTCAACTATTAAATATTTTGCCATATTTTTCAACAAATATTTCAATTTTCAGCTATTTTATGTAGTTTATATAATAATTTGATTGAGAGAAACAGAGGTTCAAAAAATACAAATTACCAAATCTGTTTTTGGAAAAACCATGAAAAAATAGCCCATAGATTAATTTTATCCTTTAAAATTTTCTTTTAAAGAAAGGTAAATAAAGTTAAATCTTAATTTTACTCCTAACATTTAAATTAAAAAAAAAAGTTAAATCTTAATTTTAGCTGCTAAAATTTTCCAAAAATAAACAAAGTTAAATCTTTTCTAAATTCAGATTTATAAGAAGTAATAAAAAAAATGATTATCTTATATTTTAAATTCAGATTGATCCGAAGTAATAAAAGAAGGATGATTATCATAATTCTTTAAAAAATTGTAAATTCAAATTTATGGGAAATGATAAGAGAAAATTATTATTTTAAATTTTTTAAGAAAAAAATTACAATTTAATCTTTATGGCTGTCCTGAATAAAATAAGATCCCTGGATAAAACAAGAATACTATGTCTCCTGAATAAAATAAGAGTACGAAAATTATGAACTTCTCCTGTGAAAAATTCACAACAAATTATATGAGCTTTTCAAGTATTAGTTCATCAAATAAGATGAAAAACCTGATTGATAAATCCCTGGATAAAACAATAATACTGTCTTTAATCCATAAAAGTATGAAAATTATGAACTTCTTCTGTAGAAAAATCACAACAAAATATATGGGTTTTTCAAGTATTAGTTCATCAAATAAGATGAAAAACCTGAGCTTCGTTTCACTAAATTTACATGCACCCAAATGGGTTGGAAAAAAGAATAATATTTTCATAGTATGTGAATGTGACAATAAATTTATATGTACAGCATTTCACAATATGAGATGTGACAATAAATTTATATGTACAGAATGAAATTGTCTTTCTAACTTAACCATTGGGGGAATAAATCGAATGTATAACGTTGACAGCCATCAATGGCCGCCGCCTGGGCTTGGAGTCGAACCAGCAAGCTTGCGCTCATTCTTCTTTTCTGGCTGCACCTGATCATCTCCATGGCTATGATGGGATTCGAGGATGTCACCATTTAGTCTCTGAGATTCCAGCCGGATCATCTGCATGTGACCGACCCCGTGGCTGTTACCGGATTTGGAGAGCCGCTGTTCGATCAGCTTCGAATTTACTTTATGAATGTGTCCGAACGGTGTCACTGAACCCTCCAATTTGCCGGCCGTTGTAGGCGATTGGGTTTTCTGCGCGGACGAGATTTTCCAAGGGCTTGTTTCTTGATCACAGTCGACAGCTTCTTTCCCCACATGACCGTATGGCGTATGTAGAGTGGATTCATCACTGATAAAAGAATTGAGATTGGGATTGAAAGCCGACGGATTGTCGGGGAAGATAAACAGAGTATTTTTCATGAGCAACCTGCCGCTGCTAGGGCATGCAAAGAGCAGGAAGGAGATCATAATCACAGGCGCCATTATAGGGCTCTTCATCATAAAGCTTAGTGTTGGCAGAGAAACGATATGGTATATTCAGGTCGAAAATCAGACAGTATGGGAAAACGAGAACTCTGAAAGTACAAAGGGTTGGACGGAGAAATGAGAAGGAATGCAAATACTTGTCAAAATCGTAAGGAATGAAATAGAAATATTGAAGTCCCTCACCGCTTTCTCCGATGTGTGTGGGTATTGACTGATTAAATCCAAACGCAAAACACTCCTTGGAATTATATAAGAGACGAGTCATGAACTCTCAACTGGTGGCTCCCTTTTATAATTCGATCGGGCGGGCAGTGGAAGGGGATCGCGTAAAACTGAACGAAGAATACGTGAAGGTAAACACGAAAGCGGGCGCCTGGTTCCGGTCCACGACCCGGAACGGAAGGGAAGGGACTGGACAGAATCGCGTAAAACTGAACGAAGAATACGTGAAGGTAAACACGAAAGCGGGCGCCTGGTTCCGGTCCACGACCCGGAACGGAAGGGAAGGGACTGGACAGCTGGAATTGTTTTTGTTGATTTGTGATAAGGCTTGAAGGGTAGGTGTCCGTTTTGACAAGGTTCGAAGGGTAGATGAACTTTGAGATAGAGGTTTATTTAGTTGGGATTCGAAAGTTTTGAAGGGTAAATGACCCTTAACATAGAGGTTCACTTTGTTGGGATTTGAAGACTGGAAGGGTAGATGATCCTTAGAGGTTCACTTCCCTGGTATTAGTTAACTTCTCAACCTGCTAAATCACAAATTATTGGTGTATCTAGCCCATGGTTAAATAAATATAAATATAGTATGTTGTAACAACACCGATGTCGTCTTGAGTGTAAAAGCTTTGACTCATTTCAGGTCATTCTCTTGGTTAATACATACATCTTTCTAAAAGTCGCTCTGGTCCGCGGGCGGTGGCCGCGTTCGCGGAGGCTAAACTTTTCCTGTTACTTTCGGGTTGTTAATGTCATCTAAAAGTAATTTCATTTCTAGTCGTGTTCATATGTTGAATGTTGAACCAGAGGATCCCTCTTCAAACACGACTTCCCTCTACAAAGCTGACCTGGTTCTCGTGAAATTTCAATGCAAGGCATGACTTCCTTCAATGAGAATGATAGATTGATGCAGACGGTAACGCCTTAGACGCAAAATACAAACTCCCTTCCTCGCAAGTCAAACTCTCACCTGACACCGTCTACGTGCTGGTGCAGCTCGGCTTGACAGCAACAATCTCTGTACAGTCCCGGATTGTTGCAGCGTGGGAAAAGGTCACAGTAGCAATCATAGAGGCCATTAATTAGCATAAAACCTTTTCCCATATTCCGCAGCAGGCTTCAAATTTGAAGCCTTCAGAGCCCTTCAAAGGCCATTCTAAATATCATAGAAGGCCGCAAGGAATTTTACCATGCAAAAAAAATTAGTTTCATTTCCAGCACTTCAATAATGAAATTGAGTAAGCCTCTGTAAATTTGCAACAGAAGGGCAGCGACAAAATTTGCCTATCCAAGGATTCAATGGACTATGGGAGAGTCGGGACTCAGAGTGTTCTCAAGTGCCCTTGAATAGTCGGATCATGGATGAGGATCTCAGTCCCAATACACGGACCATGGTGGGCCACTAGGCTGCCTAGTGCCAAGTTCAAGTGGGTGAGTCAGGATTGGGTATGAGATGATGCCACCCGCCAACTTGATTTTCCATCTGTCATCTTATTGTTCACTGAGTCATGTGATCTCACAACTTACAAGTCACTTGAGTATTTGAGTATATGATGTGAAATTAAATACTCATATGAGTCATATCTATGGATGGTGAATTGATTTGATAACCCTCCAGTGTGAAGGCTCCCTAAGGAAAAACTAATGGTGTTGTTTTTTGGGTTACAAGTTACAAGTTTCAATTTACAATGCATTGAGCAATCTTTGCTAGATTTCAACCTAACCTAGTCCAATGCATGGTATGTAAGTTTCCAGACCAGGGTTTCACCCAGTGCTAGACATTTTTATTATGACCACCACAAGACTGGGATGATGGATCTTTGGTAGTAGGCTAGCAGCATGCCGCCCTTTGTTTGTGCTCATGAATCATATCCTATACTAGTTAGTCCAGGATTCTAGGATTTATTCTAATTTCCATTCATTTACTGGGGTCAGAATCATTTGAATCAACACTCCTAGTCTCCCACGGTCCACCTAGGCCGCTTAGTCTACCTGTCTCATCAGAGGAAGAGGGTTAGGCAGTAGAGACAAAGGCAACTGGAACGGAGGGCCAGCCAGAGAGAATGGTTGTACAATATGCATATAGTCATATCTAAAAGAAACGAACGAATTTGACTTATACCTAACTAAATATTATCATTACTTAATTTGTCGGGATGCTTACACGATAACTCTTGCATCCGAGCTGTTTATGAGGGTTTCCTATGTCTACAATGGCTACGATTTAGAGAGGCTCGTTCCCATCATTATAGCACAAGTGGGTTTCTCCTACAAATATCGCTATTACGTCTCCCCTCCTCACTCACCTCACCTTTTGACTTGAGTCCTCTTCTTCTTCTTCTTCTTCTTCTTCCTCTTCCTCCCGTGGGCTCTCTGACCTACGCCCTGAGCACCCTCATAACGAAGAATGATCTCTGAAAGTCTTTGGAAACCTCGAGAAAACAATACTCAGTTTTCCCTCACCTGCACAGATATATCTATGTTATGTAGAAGCAATTATAAAATGATTTTTTTGTAATAATGTGAAATACACAAACATGCATTCGCCTACCTCAGGAAAGGTAAACCAACTCAGGAGCGTCGGGATATTGTGGAATTGAGATGGCGTTGCTTCCAATTGTCTTTCTTTAGAAGTAAACGGTTGCACACTTTAATTCCTCCTTGTCTTCTGTGGTGGGCAACTCGAAGGTTCCACCTTTTTCACAGGTAGGAGCAAGAGAAGCAAAGGTAGAATGTTGGGTAGGCTGGATTGAAATTCCCTAAACTTAAAGAGATTGGTGAAGTCTGTGAAAAAAATATTATTTTGGGTTTACAAGTATAGGACAGTCGGAGGTCGCGATTCAGACTCTCAACTCTCCAATTCTATGCTTCAGTGTCTCCTTAATTTCTATTTCCTCCAGAAGATTATGCAAAGCTAAGCTGTCGACTTGGCTGTCGTGAATTTACAGGTATGTATAGCATTTTACACTTGTGTAACATTTTATATGTGAATAAAAGTTAAATGTGTTTCTTGTTGGAGTTCCTTCTGGTTCTATAACTATAAGGGCTTAAAATTTCTCCATCCAAAATGTTATTTGAAATTTGTAATGTATTATGCGATTGCGTTTCCGCCAGAATAAGTCTCAAATACTCAATAGATGTAACCTTAAAAACCCCAGTATTTAAATGAAATCCGAACCAAAATAATGTATACCTTTCATAGTCTAGGACCACAACTTCGTTTGGGTGGAGGAGCAAGAAGAAAGAGCCTTGTATTTGAGTTCCAAATCTGTCAATGTTATTTATCTGTTGCAAATTGTAAACATTAGGTTGAAATAAAGAACAATATTTGAATGTGTTTGAATTGTTCCAATTTCCTTAATGAAATCCAATAGTTGAAAGGATAAAATATTTAACAACCAACATTGTAAATTTTGTAGACTCTGACCCCTTCATTTTCCTGTCAGCCTTCTAATAATGGAAACAAGAAGTACAAATTGTCTACCAATATATCTAAACAAGGGAATCCCTTGACGGACGTTCATGAATGAGGGACTGGGAGTGCAATGATCTAGCGAAGAACATGATTTCAACATCCTCGTTGTCGCAAACCTCCCAAACGTGTGTTTATGATTCGTCTTCCTTGTTGACTTTTGTAGAAACTAGACACCCAACTTGTAGTGATATTTGTTGGAGAATTTAAAGTTCTTCCTTATAGTGGACTAATAAATACTTAACATTTTCAGCTAATAAACTCGATATAAATTGGAGGGACTATCCATAATCTACCTAAAATTGGGGATTTTGTTTGATCACTTCGAATTGGGGTATAAACTAGATATACATTGGAGGGACTATCCATAATCCACCTAAAATTGGGGCCTTTGTTTGATCACTTTGATTTGATCATGTGGGGAGGACATGATTCAATTCTAAAAATAACTGTTGAATTTAGGGTTAATAAAAAAGTTTCTCCCTGAAAGCATTAGGTATTACATTCTGAGGTTTTTCTTTTAGGTAGGCCCAATAAAACTTGACCAATAGAGCCATCATCAAGTTGAATCAATTCTCCATTCAAATGTCCTTCCAAATTCCAATGCCTTATTTTATCAATGGCCTAACAACTGAGTATTTCACGAGCTCATAATTGTCCCTTATCTAAGTTCAATAAACTATATGCTTCAGGGACCAAGAGAGTACATGGTTTACCTCACTAATTCCATGTAAATGTTGAATCACTAGGGATCTCTTCTTATTGTCATTTTTTTCTATACACTGTTTTTAATAAATAATAAAATTTTGTTGTACACTTACAGTTTCAAATGAAAAGAATGATTTATTTTTACATGTCAACATTGAAGGGTTCAATTTCTCACAACCCTTCAAAGTGAAATAGGACCCTACCCTTCAAATTTGATCCCTGTTCCGCAGGAATTGTGCAGAAAGTCAGATTTCCGTCAATATATATCGTAGTATTTTTACCATAGAATTTTGTCATGTGGATTTTGACTGATTTTATGACTTCAAGACATGAGTGGAAGAGACTAAATTTTGCCAATTTAAAAAAAAAAATGGTTTTGTTTACTCACATTATAATCTTGATATTCAAGTTTTTGGTAATCAATAAGACCAATCTTGATTTTCAAGTTTTTGGGAATCAATAAGACGAGTCTTGATTTTCAAGTTTCTTTTGGAATTAATAAGTCTGGCTAACCGTTATTACAATGCCATAATATTAAAAATAAAATTTCATTTATATTGTTAATTTTATTTTAATATTTATATAATTTAAAAGTTGAGTTTTTTTATTTAAGAATTTTAAATTTAGGTATCTATCTTGTGGATACTTTTAGAAAATTGACAATTTGGGCTTTTCTATTTAAGAATTATAAATTTAGATATATGTATTGATAAGTTAGAAAGATATTTAAAAGATGTAAGTTGCAATGGTCCTAAGTTAGCATAAATTGTCATCGTTCTTTTTCTTTAAGTTGATGGTATATTCTTTTTTTTTATGCTAATGATATTGTTTTTTTAGTATTAAGTCTCTCTAATCTTAATTAGCACAACCATTTAATTTGTGGCCTGTGATAGGCCACAAGTTAAGTGCCACAAAAGTTATATCTTATTTATTGCTTGTTCTTAATGGGTAGTTGTAATCACTTGTTATCTACACCTTGGCTACTGTAGGCTCTCTTCTAGTTAAATGTGCCACAAATTGTCACTTATAGATGCATCAGTTACCAATTATCCATGGATTCACTACCAAATATTTTTTATATCCCTTTTTTATAGTTGTTTATTTTAAAATTTGGAAAGAGGACTATAAAACTGATCTACATAGTACACTTGTCTATCCATGGATTCGCTACAAAAAGTTTTTGATATCCCTTTTTTTATAGTTGTTTATTTCAAATTTGGAACAAGGACTATAAAACTAATCTACATAGTACACTTGTCTCATCTTCCTGTAATCTAAGAAAATCATAGATGCCAGGGTGAACACTCATAGGACATAATTTAAGTGACGTGAGAACATTGTCATCACTTTTTCTATGCCTCAAGTACATGTTTTCACCCACCTTATTAATGCATCCATTATCCATACACCAATTACCAATTATCCATGCATTAACTACCATTTATTTTTTATATAATTTTTTTTATTATTGTTTATTTCTAGTTTGGAATTGTACACTAGATCAATCAAGAAAAAACATACTTGCTACTGGGTCAGTGCAAGAAGATGAGGGACCTTTTAGATGCAATCCTAGTTTTCAAAAACAAGATCACGTTACCAAAAAATACAACGCGATTCTACTACATAGCACTTGTTATGGTTCAACCCAAGCCTGACATGTCATGGGACATGTAGGATAGGAAGCCATATCGCGTACATGTTATATAAATACAAAACGCACTCGTGATATGTAGTTATAAAACGCGTATGCGATTTGTAAAACAAAAAAAAATTAAATACACAGGCCCGAAACCCGTGGCCCATTTTAACAATCAAGAAAGCGAAAACGAAGGCCAATTGGAGCGTTTTGGAGCAAGTTAACTACTTGGGATTGTTGGAGGAGCTGATTTAGGTTGAGGGGAGGAGATTTCACTGGTGAATTGTCATCCAGCAAGGTAATTCAATCACCCAAAGCATTCTTTTATTTGTCAATTTTTAACCTATAATTGTGTTTTTTAATAGAATAATCAATCCAACAACTCCCAAGCTAATGTTTGATGGATTCAAACTAAAATAGGCTATTCCTAAATATAAATGTAATAACTGTAGAAGTAACATATGATAAGGGATAAGTAAATGAAATGATGGTTATGAGATATTGATTCATTTGCTCACAGGTTTGGAAGCTATATGAAATAGAAGAAGTTTTAGAAATAGTGGACAAGAGCATGGAAGATGAGTATGCCAAGGAGGAAGTGCTTAGAATGATACATCTTGTCCTTCTATGCACCCAAGCTTCTGTAACACAAAGGCCGTCAATGTCTGAGATAGTGGCGATGTTGGTAAGCAAGAGGGAGATTCATAATTTGCAGACAACACCCATGCAGCCTGCTATAGGATATACTGTGCGGGGTACGCATTCAGATTCTGGCACGTCTTCATCGGCTTCGAATGAAACGGTCTCAACATCCCTCACTACTCATTAAAGAACCTATTTGAATACAAATACAAATAAACACCATTATTCGTAATTGTAGTTAACTATAGTAAAGCATTTGTTGCGCAACTGCCTGCTCATTAAATGTTGCTTAGATGGTTTAAGTTTTTTAATTACTTTGTATTATTTTTAATACAAAAATTTGAAGCTTTATATTTAAAATTTACATTTTATAATAATAAATCTAAAATTAAGATAAACCCATTATGCGATGATAATCAATTTTTTTATTTTTTTATTATTATTTGTTATTAGATAATATCTTAAGTCAATATGTAAAGATATAAAGTGAAGGTTACTACTGAATTGTGATACAAATATTTTTAACAATTATATTTATATTTACAAAATTTAATCAATCTATTTATATAATCCCAAATGTTGGTTCAAGAAGATCACATTTCATTTAATAAAGCTAGACAATAATTCCTTTCATTGATGTTATCTTTCCAATAAACATTATAAATTTTCTCATGAAATAATTAGTTGATAATTCTTATTATTTATAATTTAAATAATTCGTTGATAATTTTTATTATCATATTATATAATTTATTTTGGTGATAGATGTTTTTATTTGAGATTTTGGGGTAGACAAGTGCGTATGTTTTTCCTAGATTGTACCATTATGAAACAAGTGTAATGTCCAAATTGATTTTATGAGTCTTAACAAATTCAAAATAAACAATTTTTGATGCATGGATAAGTGATAGCTAATGCATGGATAACTCCTAGTTGATGGGTGAATAACTAGCACTTTGTAAGAAAAAACTGGTTTGTGACTAATAACTTACCCCCTTATTTCTATCCCCCTTCCCTCCCTCTAAAAACCCTTCCTTTGTTACCCCTCCCTCCTGCTAAAATAATTTCTCTCTTCCCCCATCCCTCCATCCCTCTCCTTTTACTTCCATGTGTTCCATCCTCTCACTCACTCCCTCCCTCACTTTCTCCCCCTACCTCATCTCTCCACCCCTTTCTCTTTCCCCCCAAATTCTTTCCCTCTCTTCCTCTCTCTATCTAACCATCAATATTTCTCTCCTTCACCATGCCTTTGCCTCTAAAACCATCCATCAACCCTTTCTCTCTCCCCCTTCCCTCTCTAACCATGTGCCCCTCTCTCAATGTTCGTGAAATCAATCCAGTGGTTCAAGCCTTCATCTCTCCATATTTCTCTCCATTCCTTAATCTCTCTCTCTCTCTCTCTCTCTCTCTCTCTCTCTCTCTCTCTCTCTCTCTTGCTAGGAATATGCACCTCTTGCGGACAAGAGTTGTTCCTCTAGTCTTAATGGTTCAAATCTAGAACAATTGAGTAACATGGAATGTCAAACTCTCCCTAGATCTGTTTAAACACTTGAATGGACTTCCATGCTTCTTCTATTAACAGATGTCTTCACTATCCTTGAAATTTTTTCCTCTGTTTACCTGCAAAAATATAAGACAACAATAGAAAGTGATAGCATATAAGATATAAAAATTGGACCTGTGCTTGTGACCAAGGAGTCAAGCAATATATACACATGATACAACATATATGGGAAAGAGAAAACATTCTTTATTAACAATAATTTGAAAGACTACGACCTTAGTTCCTTGTTGTTGAAAGTCCCATCCAATAGATCCTTGCCTCTAACTTCACCTTTCCTCCGATAGCTCAAGAATTATTTTGACAAAGTTTTGGTGTTCAACACAATTCTTCCTCCTCTTCCTCAATAGGGGATGAGCCAATATTTAAAGCATGGGAGGATAGGTATGGTTGAGGATCTCATGGGTGAGGTGGAGATAGGATCCAAAAATGAAGGATCTTAAGCTCGAGCTGGTCTTAAACCATAGGGATGAGGCTCCACAAAGGAAATCTTCGAGAAGCCTCTTGAAACTTCTCTTTTTTCCTTGAAAACTCGAGCACCATTCCTTTAATGAAGGAGACAGGCGGTGTTAAGGGGGTAACGCTTCTTGTAGTAAGGCTAGAGGCGGTGGCACCACTCTTTTCTCATGTATCAGGAGCGTTGCTGACTTGGGAAATGCTTTTTGTCAATGGGGAAATAGTGTTACCTGTTCAATACAAGGAAAAATTGCAAGGGGATAATTTCTTTAGGGAAAAATTTGAGGGATTGGAGAAAACAAGGGAATACCTATCTCATAACATGATGGTGATGAGATTTTGGTGTAACTCTCTCTCTCTCTCTCTCTCTCTCTCTCACACACACACACACACACACACACACAATCCCTCATCTCTATCCCTTGGTGTAACCATCCTTGACCGTCCTTCATTTCCCTAAATCCCTCCTCTCTCACTGTTATTATTCCACTCTCTCACCCTCTAACCATCCCTCCAACCATTATTGTCTCTCTCTCTCTTTGAATCTCCCCCTCTCACTCTTTAACCACCCCCCCCTTTGTCTCTCTCACTCACTCACTCTATACCTCTCTCTATACCACCACTCCATCCCCCTCCTCCCTCTCACTCTTTAACCAACCCCCCCCCCCCCAACACCATTTGTCCCTCCATCCATTATTCTATATATTTCCTGCACCCAATCATCCCTCCCTCCTATATATATCTCCTTATCACATCCCCCCTATATCTCTTCCCTCCCTACCTCCCTCCCACTTATATTTATTCCCCTCCCATCAATCCCTTCCCTTTTATATTTCTCCTCCCTTCATTCCCCCTTCATATATCTCCCCTACCCATCCCTCGCTTCCCCTTATATTTATCCTCCCTTCATCCCCTCCATATCTCTCCCCTACCCATCCCTCCCTCCCATGATTCCATCTACACCTTTCTCTCCCTCCTTTGACTCCCCCCACTCTTTTAACTTAATCAATGTAATGTTAATTTTTCTTATCTCATATGTGTTATATCGTATATCTGTTATGATGATCACACTTTACATAGTGGTCGTTAGGGGTAAACCATTGTATGCATAACACATGTGCGATATAACGCATATGTGTTAAAACATACATGCGTTATATCGCATATGCGATATGGGTTTTATAAACAATGTTGGGTTGCGGGCCATGTGCCAATTTTACTATAGAAAAAGATAGAATTCCTCTGAACTCACGCACATAGAACTGTCCAACCTGCCATTTCATCATTTATTACACAAGTCCATAGGTATTGTACAAGTTTGGGTGGATTTCAATGGGGAATGTACGTAATAGAGGTCAAAAATCAGTGAAGAAGGTGCTTACACTGGAAGAAGCTGAAAAAAAGAGAGAGGGAAGAATCAAGAAATCGCTAGCATTCAATCGATGAGAAAATACTTCCCATTCCTTCTCAACAAGTGAAGTAGAGTAATTCAACAGAAATTACAATGTTGGATACCCCAGAGAAAGAGTCAAAGCAAAGGAATTTGATAGTGGAAAATACCATACATCCTCCAACGACCCACATTTCATTATTGAGTTCAATGGATGGAACACCACACTTTGCATCAAATATTTGTGCCTCAAGATCTCAGGGAAAAGAATAGATACCTAACGTAGAGGTTGAGGAGGATAATGCATCGTTAATGGAAGATGGTTATGGGGATATGAAATTATTGGTGCATTACTAAGAGGACAAATTTGTCAAGAGTTCAATCATTATGTTCTTGACGATGCAAATGTGGTTCCACAACAACCATGCCATGTGGTTCAATCTCCTAATCGAAGTTGTCAGCATGTAGTGGATGTAAATGTCACTCTAGCATTTCAAACGACAAAAAATAATGCATCAATGTGAAAGAGAACTCCTAAACGCTACAAGTGTACAAGAACGAATTCACTTCCATGGAAGGTAAGGTGCCTAAACACACTATCCTTTGTCATTGTTCTCAAATCATATGAAACAATATTTTGATAAAAAATCTGAATCCTGTAAAATGGCAATTGTTTTTAGCTTTGATTAAATCTAGGAGTATGGCAATTGTTAGAGGAAATTTAGGCATAATATAATTGAAGAATATCAAATCAAGTAATCGCATTGTTAAATCTCTTGTTGCTGCATTCACATCGATTGGTAAAAAAACTTGTTCACAGGACTGTAATGCGGCTCGCTGCATCTTGGTTGAATCAATTGTAAGTAGATCCATAAGACAACGTCGTTTACTTAAATTCACATCACAAATTGTGCCTTTACATCCAAAGACACATAAAAAAAATTTAGTAAGAAGAGACAACCTGTAACACCCTGGTTTTGACCCCATGGTATTAAATTGCATATGATGTAAATATTGTATTAAATCGTGGTGTGGAGCTCAAGGCAAAGGCCCCACCATGTATTTAGTGTTTTCTATTTCGGAAATTAAAATCGATGCCGATGGTTTATGTGCTAGCCAGGAACAATATATTTTGAGACATCATGTAAAAATGCAAATTAATAAAAATACCATAGCTAGCTATGCACCGCAACGTTAAAGAGATGGGGGCGTGATTTCACAAGGAATAGGGAGGGGGGAACATTCAAACCCTTGAGCCAATGGGGAAAAGCCAAATGTCAAAGGGAAAACCCATAAAGCTGTCATGTACCCTTTTGTCTTTTTGTGCCCAGACATTTAGAAATTGGTTGGGGAATTTAATGCATGGGGATGGGAAGAGTATGGGAGTCAAATTCGAATTTGGTAAGCCACCCATTTTTGGAAAATGTGTTTTTGACTTCTTAGTCAAGGAAATTCTTGGAAATGCATGCCCAAGCCATTTTTCACCCATATATTTCATTCCTCACCCATTCTAATGGAGGTTGGGGGCTCTCTCACTAGTTGAACCTTGTTGAGCTTTCTCCCTCATGATTTCTTATCGTTTTCTTCATTTTCTCCATGCCCATAATTCATTTTCTGTGTTGCCAACAAATGAGAAGAAGGTAACCATGATTTTCGGGTTTATGGGGGCTGCATTTGCCCCTGTGAGCAAGATGGGAGTTCTCCTTCACGTTTTCTATCATTGTTCCATTTGTATCCATGGATGGGAAGTCATTTTGGGTTGTTGAGTGCATGTGCAGCAAGGATTTACGTTTTGGGTGTGTGTTGCAGCAAGATTTCTCTCGAAATTCCCATAGGCGTTTTCTGATTTTTGGATTCACGGTTTGGGTGAGAATGATGGTCGTTTTTTCTCCTGAATGTCCCTGAATGTTGTGAAATCGATTTTGGTTCCTAGGGTTGTCTTTTCCCTTGTCCCATTTTCGATTTGGCTTCCCAGGAATGTTTTGTTCATACTGAGTAGTTGTGTGTGGATGTGTTTTGATTAATTGGTTGACTGTGTGTTTGATGTAAAGTGTGGCTTGGTTGAGTAAGTCCAAGAAACCCCTATGTTGTTGGGTTTTTGCCTTAATAGTCATGGAACCCAATTGTTCATTGGCTTGGTTGGACAGTCTATGAAACCCAACTGTGTGTTGGCTTGACTGTGGATGTATGGTATTTTTGTGTGTAATCCTATTGTTCCCTAGTGCCTTGTGGAATCATGCCCAACTCGGGGGTGGTAGTGATGCTGAAAGATTTATGAGCACACTGGCCTATCGGTTGGGTGGAACATTGCAGCAACATAGCTAGTTGCGGGAAAACTTCTTATTAAGATAAGTATTCTCTTGTGTCTAATCTCAGCAATGAATTTTTTTAATGAATTATGAACATGATGAATGCTTGAATGAAATGAATGATTTGCTTCCATTGTATAGTTCATGTATTATGCATTTGTGTATGTATTTTTATGTTCAATTCATTTTATGTTTATGTTCGTGGGGCTAGATTGCCCGGATTTGATAGTAGCATAGTCACGTTCTCTCTCTGGTAGAGGGGTGGGGATGTGACACAGCCTTGATGTAGAGGGACAAATGGAAACATTATGGGCATTTAGCAGTAGGTTTCCCTGTAAAGACATGAAGTTAGTCGAAGCAGTGAAGGGACTAGTGCACACTTTTTGGCACAATAACACTAGGCCTTATTCTAACACAAAGGATGTGTTAAAACCTTGTAGGGGTTATATGAATAATGAACCTCATGTTAAAAATTATCTTGACATGATACAAAATCAATTGTTTGTGATGTTTAAAGTTTCCCACGTAGAGCTAAGGCTCGGGCAAAGATATTTTGAAAAATGCAAGGCTTGGTATGTTAGAATCAATACCATCCAAAACACTTCTTGTTGTAGATACCACATATAATTTGATATATATTATCATACATTTGCACATATACGTAATTTTTTGCATCCTAACCATGTGCATGAATGAACAAGTACAGTAGCGCTAATGCCATCTAGAGATTTCATCCAGAACATAATGTGTTAGAGGAAAGATGGACAGGCATATCACTTAAAGCAATGTGTAGAGGATTATTGAAACAAATGTGGTAGGCTATTATTATGGTATGATTGCATGCATGGGAGTGAATATCAACCATTGGGGAATGCAATTGTCGAGAATCAAAACTATTAGTATGAGACATATCAGCTACATGATGGGAAAGAAAGCAGGAAGATTAAATTGGTTACTTCACAGGTGACAATGTACACGAATAATATTCATTTAAATGATTGTATTGTTTATGTTGTTTTATAACATTGTTTATTTTGTTTTCCACCATGTGCAAGTATATGAATTTATTTCAAAATTCTGTGGAAAGATCCAACAATACATTCAGCATGTCGATACGACACGGTGGCAAGATGAGAAATTCAGAATATGCCGAGACACCTTCCCTCTCGAAACAATACTATAAGTGGTTGACTTTGCAGAAAATTATACCCTACAACCACAAAATGAAATACAAAGTTAGTACTATCACTTAGAGCAGGTGAGCTTATTGGTCCATATCACTTATCGACATGGGCTAGATAGCAATGAAGAGAAATGTGTGATATTGAAAGAAAGTCAATTCTACATAAGTGACAACTGGACCCATGGCATCCATTACATGAAACATTGCTTTAAATTATTCTTTGATCATGTGATAGCTATGGATATACGATTTTGTCGTCATTTGATTTGGTCATATGGTTGTGCTCGACAGTTCAAGAATGCATGTGTATTTCAATGGTTGTGTTTTTTGCACATAAAATACAAGGTTCTACATATATGGAACTACTTTGAAACTCGTCATGACAAAGGAGAGCACGATGGCGCTAGTGCATGCATAAAAATTGCCATTCAAAGGGAAGAGATGAAGTCTACAGGTGCTTTCCTTCGAGTCACTACATCTATAGTGAAATGGCGTGCATCTATGATGGGAGAACACGCAACAAGGAAAAACCTAGTGCAAAGAATATTTTGGGAGGTAACAAATGTGGACTGATCCAACACACATCGAGGGAACACAATGCATGGAGCTTGACAATTTCATTCAATTAGAATCTCAAACAACTTGTCCCTACAAATTTTGACAAGATTGAAGCCTTTCTTTTGCGGTTGTTGTAGCAGCGATGAATGGGATGATAGTGAGTATACAAATACAATTGATACATGGGATCGAGTGACACTTGGCACTGATTTGAAGGGGGTTAATGAAATGGACCATTTGGAAGATGATTAGATATATATTTCGATAAACTATGATCACATATCAGATCTCATACAAGCAAGTACACAAAAGTAAATTTGTAGTACCTAAATCACTACAAGCCTTTACATTTAAAGAAATTTTATTTATGTTACATGCAAGAACTTTTTTAATAAATGTATTGTTAGCTCGACCTATTTCCTTTCATAGGTCAGATATATGCAGTGGTCTCCCCAAAAAATAATGAATGGGGTTCTTACTATTGGTTGGCACGTTGCTTAGACGGGAAACAAACCATTCTCGAACATGTTACAAATGATAAAAATATTGAATTCCCAACTGGCTCGATGGTTATAAAAGGGGAGTACTTGACACTAGCAACACAACATAAAAGGAAGGGTGGGTATGTATATCAGAATTATAGACTAGGAGATATTGTATACCACTTGAACAACCTGGTAGTTGGAATAAACATCAAGCTGCACACACTTTTGAAAAAAAATAGGTCACATGTACGATACTTGCTACCTCATTTAGAGCATGAGAGATTGATGGAAACCATCGACAACATAGATTATCTAGATGGCCTACTCGAGTGAGTGCATTGTCAAGTGTTACTAGATTATCTAGTGTGGATAGATTGTTAGGTGTGTTATTTAAACTTTAAAGTGTGCGTTGAAGCACAATTTCAATGATTTAGACTTTTGTTTATTACCAATGTACTAACCTATGATTGATGGATACCATTCACAAACATCCTACTATTCATAGAATACTGGAAAGTATAAACATGATCCTACACCCTCAGGTGAGTTATCTATAAATAATGTTTGCACATTTGCATTGGGTTCTCTTTATTTTCTGATGAGAGTAATAATGTTTAGCCTTTCATGTGGCTAGGATAAAAACACAATCTATAGAAAACTGGAGGTTCCAAAAACTAACCAGTGTCTTTAGACACCAACAAATAGAATTCAGAAAATAGCATGCTCTCGAGTTGTTGCAATTTACTTTTAATGAATTTTTTTTAGATTAATGCACATTTAATTACATTGGTGGGTGAACTCTTGCAACTCTTTAATTGGTGGGTCAACTCTGCAAAAACCTAGATCATGTAACTATTGGTTGTGTTCCCATGTCATCCTTCCCCATATACACTGCAAGAGCCAATGACATGCAATTATGCTGCTCCATTTGGTTTTTCGCTCTCGGACCGAAAGTCACCAAATGTCCTTGAACCGCATTTTGAGGTGACTTTCAACTCGACATAAATTGAAAACCGGAGGTTGTATCAATGAACCATCAAATTTGTAGGTATCATGGCATGCGATTAGATCTATAGGGACCTATCCACCATGTTTTCATGGCCTAGTCACTACATTGTGCATTGATTTCACAAACTAGGGTTTTTCTTAGTTTCCTTGAATTCAAATCTTGCATTGGTGGGTCAACTCTGCAAAAACCTTGAGTGTGCGACTATTGGTAGTGTTCCCATAGCATCCTTTCCAATACACACTTGAAGAAGCCAATGACATGCAATTATGCTGCTCCTTTTGGTTTTTCTCTCTCGGACCGAAAGTCACCAAGTGTCCCTAAATCGCATTCTGAGGTGACTTTCAACTCGACATAAATTGAAAACCGGAGGTCAAATCGATGAACCATCGACTCTGTTGGTATGATGGCATGTGATTAAATCTTGGGGGGCCTCTCCACCGTGTTTTTATGTCTCGGTGACTACATTATGCATTGATTTCACAAACTAGGGTTTTTCTCAATTTCCTTGAATGCAACTCTTGCATTGGTGGGTCAAATATGAAAAAAATTCGAGTGTGCGACTATTAACCTAGTGTTTCCATATCAAAATTTCCCATACACATTTGTAGAAGTAAATGTCATTAAATTATGCTGCTTCGTTTGGTTTTTTCGTTGGTAGACAGAAAGTCACCAAGTGTCCCTGAACCACATTTTGAGGTGACTTTCAACTCGACATAAATCGGAAATTGGAGGTCAGATCGATGAACCGTTGAATCCATTGGTCTCATGGCATGCAATTACATCTAGGGGGACCTCTCCACCATGTTTTCATGGCCCAGTGACTACATTGTGCATTGATTTCAAAAACTAGGCTTTTTCTCAGTTTCCTCGAATGCAACTCTTGCATTGGTGGGTCAACTCTACAAAAACCCCGAGCGTGGGACTATTGGTAGTGTTCCCATATCATCCTTGCCAATACACACTTGCAAGAGCCAATGGCATGCAATTATTCTACTATGTTTGATTTTTCACTCCCAGACCGAAAGTCACCAAGTGTCCCTGAACCACATTTTGAGGCAACTTTCAACTCGACATAAATCAACAACCGGAGGTCGTATTGATGAATCGACGACTTTGTTGGTATCATGGAATGTGATTACAAATAGGGGGCCCTCGCCACTGTGTTTTCATGGCCCAATGATAGCTACATTGTGCATTGATTTCATAAGCTAGGGTATTTCTAAGTTTCCTTGAATGCAACTCTTGCATTGGTGGGTAAACTCTACAAAAAACTCAAGCATGAAACTATTGGTAGTGTTTCGATATCGATCTTTCCCATACACACTTACAGGAGGCAATTCCATGCAATTATGCTCCTCTGTTTGGTTTTTCGCTCCCAGACCAAAAGTCACCGAGTGTCCCAGAACCGCATTTTGAGGCGACTTTCAACTCGACATAAATCGACAATCGGAGGTCGGATCGACGAACTAACGACTCCATTGGTATCCTGCCATGCGATTACATCTAGGGGGGCCTCTCCATCATATTTGCATGGCTTGGTGGCATCATTTAAAATTATTTATGCAATGTTCTGTACAATACCAAACAAAGCTGGACATGAAATCTAAAACTACATTTTGATTAGATATAGAGATAAAAAAATGGTTATAGATGGGAAACATAGACAAAAATTTAATAGGATACTAGGCTAATATGGAACATTATTTATTTTCTAATTTTAATGTCTAAGTTTAATAAGTGAGAAAACATTGCATACTTATGTTCTTATTATATTTATTATAGAATCATTGTTCTTTTGGTGATTATTAACTTGATAAATATATAAATTTTTTCTACCTACAAAGGATTTCAAGTTGACATACTTGTACTTGTTGTTTATTAATAACCATGGTATGCGTATTTCATGTCTTGTTGCAATGGTAATGTGTGTGTGTATTTGATAAATCTGATATAAAAATCCATAACTAAAACATTAACATTGCAAGGTACTACACTTATACAAATTGTAAGATATAAAACATATGATATCCACTTGAAACGTGACACTTATATTCACATAATTTTATTACTTTTAGTATAATATTGTTTATTTATTTATTATTTATTTGATTTTTTAGGGTCATGGTTGTATTGATCTAGGCTTCACAAGCTACATACCATAGTTTAGTGATGGGGTTAGTGTTGGATCATGGATTCAGAGATAGAGATCCACCTCATCGACTATTCATAAGATAGTTTGATAGAATAAAATATCTTTGTTTCTTTTTAGAACTGGTCGATTGATTGGTAGAATTTGGTGGTGAGTGTTTGAAAATATTCTCAAACTTTGCACTACATGAGTGTTCCATTTTTTGTGCTTGTTTCCACATGTATGTCGAATTGGTACAAGAATGCTTTCAACACTTTTGATGATAAATATGCAAAATGAGTAGGCAATAAGAGAAAAATGAGGAATCCCTTGAAGGGATGAAGACACAAAATCCCTTGGAGGGTTTAGAGTCTTCATAATGTTTAGAAGTTATGGTTGGTTTTGGTTTGGAGGAGAATAGGATAAATGGCATGGTGGAAGTTTTTATAATACTTTTTTATGGGAAGCATACCAATTTCAATGGTTGTTAATAGCAAGGCCTCAAATTCTCACTAGGAGGTGGCTCATGATTCAACATTTGTCGAATTTAAACTAACCCCATCTCAAGCGAATCATCCAGAGAGCCTTTGGAACATTGAATCTGTGGGAATCATACCCACTAAGTCCTTTTCATATTTGAATAATTAAATTTGGGGCCTATATAATTAAATTTGTTCTTCTTGGATCCATGGGGGTGGGTAGGGTGTCCTTACATGTTACAATCTGCACAAAACCATTTTGAGTATTATGTGCTTGTGAGGAGTATAAGACTAGACATTGACCCTAAGGAAGTAATGGGGGATCAAGTAGGTCAAAATTTAGTGATAAGAAATGCCCAAGAAAAAATTGCCAAAGATGTAAGTCAACCTTGTCAAAAAATATCTCAAATATCCTTAGAGAAGGAAAAACCCCTATAGGTGAGACATAATGAAAATTAAGTATCTCCATTCTAGAGGGCCAATGGGGTAGGGTAAACAATTATCACTCATGTGGTTCATTGATTAAGAGAATCCTAGTTTACTCATGATTTAGGAGACTCATGGAGAGATGGATTTTGTGGTGTTAAAACTGAGAAAGTGTCTTTGGTGGTGGGATTTTATTGCTTTGGGTAGTGATGGTCATTTGGGAGGAGTTGTTACTAATTTTAATACCCAATTAACTATGCTCATTTATTTTGTAGTGAATTGTGGCCACTACATCGAGTTTTACTATAAAGGATTAGATCGTTCCTATCTGGTAATCAATCTTTATGAACCATTTGAATTAAACTTGGACAATAAACACACTTCCTTCCTTGTTATATTTTTAATAGGCTCCTTTAAACATAATTTTTGTATTAAATTGGATGCACAACACCATGAATCCAGGTTCCAAGTAATTCTCCACTACAACAAAGTAATAATATGATTTCTCAATTATGAATTCTCCACTACAACAAAGTAACAAAGTAATTAGATGGAGGCTATGAGAGATGAGATGAAAGCTCTGATGGTGAACCACGTGCATTACATATCATTTTAGTTAAACACATACTTAATTAAAGACATAGTTAAGCATATCTGAAAGGAATATAATTAATATCATGTTCCCATATCAAGTCAACCATATATATAAATCTGAACCTTGCTTTATATTCTATGTACGTATAATGTTTTAAAAAATGGCATGTCATGGCCATAATACAAAATAGTGGATAATACTATACATTTGTGTGTATACAAAACAAAACTATACATGTATTTATCCCCCCTATACATGAATTCTATTTATCCACCCTATAACCACTTATACTATAAAACAAGAACTTTATACTAAGAATGAGAACTCTAGCCATAAAAATGATGATTTTTGCACAAAAGACACCAAAAACACCCCCCAAATAGAAAAGTGTTGATACCAGTATACACGGTTTTTTTATCGGGGTAAAAAATAGAGCCATGGCCTAAACATCACATATTATTGTTTAAAAAAACTTTGAAATCATCCCCTAAATCGAAAAAGGTTTTTTTTCTTCAAGAGATAAATTGCAACTTTTTTTAAACTTGCATATTAAACAAAAACAAATATTTCATAAATAATTTCACCACTCTAATGATATATAATCAAACAAATTATGTTGTGATTCATAATGAAATCATATATTAGACCATAAAA
>LPNX010362757.1:5341-23837 GCA_001517045.1 Pseudotsuga menziesii | reverse complement strand
GACCTCAAATCCTTATTTTGTAAGAAATGAAATGTCCAATTTTGTGAATAAGGTTATGTCCTTTTCAATAATTTATTAGAAATTTAATTTGTCTTATTTTGGTTGTGTGCTTGTTAACACTTGGACATCATGTTTTGTTATGAGATTGTTTGTTTATATTATATTTTAATAGTGATAAGTATTAATTAATATATCAATATTTTATGATTAAATGTATTGAGTAGTTTTAGTACCAAGGATATATTGTAATATAAAGTTATATTATATCATCAAAAATAAAAATTATTTTAAATAATCAATACCAAGATCTAAAGATAAATTTATATTCATTAAAATTAAATTAAATTAGCAATTTTTTATCACACAAATATTTAAACTTTATATTAATTTGAATTTTTTGAAAAATTAATTAATTTGATTTTACACTTCACACCTAACTTTAGTTTGCACTAATATGCCTTAGAAATTCATTAAGTTTTCAAAATAATTATAATTAAATTTAAATAAATTTGATATATTTCACAAATTTACACATGCCTTCGAATTTCATTAAATTTTTTAAAATCAATACAATTAAATTTAAATAAATTCTATAAATAAATACATGTAGAGAACTATGAGAAAGGTAAAGCACTCATGGTAAAACACTATCTATATAAATCACATTTATTATTGAAAATGACAAGGATATGCAATGGGACAGTTACTATTTTTTGAAAAAAATATTTAAATAACAAAAATAATAAATTATATAAATGGCAATCTATGCATATATTGTGCAAAATACCACGTTGTATCAATAGTTTGACTGGTTTTGGGAAGAGCCTATGCCAATTCATCTCAACTCTTTTATCTACTACTAGTCCAACTCCCGGAGGACTTCCGTCGGTTGTATGTCAATCTCTCTAGGACTTTAGCTAGCCCCTTGTTAGATCTGCACAACTTGCAACTATAAATAATACATTCCAATGCCATGAATATTGTATTGGTCAATTCTGCAATCGTTTACATCGTTGCTCCCCAAATGTCGGAGCGATACCCAACAACTATAAATAATGCATTCCAATGTCATGAATATTGTATTGGTCAGTTCTGCAATCGTTTACATCGTTTCTCCCCAAATGCCAAAGCGATATCCATTGTAACATGTTGTAACATAGAAGTTAGTTTTTAATTGTTGTTTTATTGGTTATATGGTTCGATCTTTGCTGAGTGTCCATTCAGAGGAGCTTGAGATGGGTGGCATGTACACCAAAGTGATCACCATAAACGCCAGTGTGTGTATCATTGATGAGGTTATATAACTAGGAGGATTCAATGCAACATCAAAGGTAGACCTCTAGATATGGTATGCATCTCCATAATTTTTTCCAGTTAAGGATTGATTTTGATCGTAGATGTGGGTTTGGGAGGATGCAGAGATATTTTTGGGACGATAATAGTGAGAAATCCGTTCTCCATTTTAGCCTTGTCCTCCTTCACATTGGTTGTTGGTAATCGCTCACTAATTAGTGCAACAGGTATCGCGGATTATTAGTTTCAGAGATGATTTTGATCTCCTTTATCGTGAGCTTGTTCACATTAAATCTTTGCTAATGAACATTGGAGAGAAAGGAGTCTGCCTTTCGGTGTTCAATTGGCTTCACGAGCTTGAGGATTTTGTGGAAGAATTCCGTAAAGCTGATTGTGAACTTCACAATCACAATATCATCTTCAACTAGTGTGGCAACTCAATATTCTGAAAGTAGATCCATGGGCGTTCTCAATATTTCCAATATCTTGTGGCTATCATCGATGCGAATTCTCACGTGCAGGCTTTCATGCAGATAATTTAGCAAATTAGGTAATGGGGACAGAGGAGCGCGGAGAAGGGAGGAGGGAGCGTAGATATGCTCCCTCCTCCCTCCCCGTGCCCCTGCACCCCCTATTCCTCCCTCCTCCCCACTCCTCCTTTCCTGCACAACACCAGTCTAGATTCAATATCCACTTATACCTTCTAGTTATAGATCCTTCAATTACATATCTAGACATTCTAGATCCTCCAATCTCAGAGCTAGTTGACCGAGAAAAACCACTAGCAAATGCAGATATATCTACGATACCTTAAGCAGCAAGATACGTAGATTCAGAAACAACAACAAAGGAAGGAACAAAGAAAGAAGAACAAGCAGTTCCAGGTTAAACAGTAGTAGATCCATAGTTTTTACCTCCCCCACTAGTGGTGGAACTATAACACTGTCCAATGTTATAACATCACGAAGGGAAATAGGTGAAAATGCTATAACAAAGCTTAAAAATACAAAGAATGATGGAACACATGTTCTTGGAAAACAATTTCACTCCATTGTGGGGTCAACTGATTATGGAACTATATATGGATCAACACGATATAATGGCTTTCAAAATGAAATGAATTTGGCCTCTGTTGTTGTGGGCGATCTCCAAGTGGGTATTTTTATCAATATGTTTTTTTCGCTGCTCCTACTTGATCTTATGTCAATGGATCATCTGCCTCTCCCACTGGGACCTATGCTGCTAGAATCAGGTAAACATCATATGGATCCACTAGAAAATCAATTGCAACAACGGGATCCGCTATTGTGGATATGCATCCTCGAATGAACTACTCACTTTAGTGCTACACCTGCATATGTGTATGGATTTTGAACTGAACGAACCAGATCAATTTCTTCGGGGTGGTGCTTATACATTAAGAAGGGCGATATTTGTTAGTTGGGAACATGGAGCCCTCCAAGTAATAGGTGGTGAGGTGCTCATAAATCTCAAGGAAAGGTGTTTTGTGTTTTTCTTTATAAGATAAAGGGGTACGAGTTTTAGAGTGTAATAAATACAATCATAAATTACAAATAACTATAGAATGCCTTGGAAGTTCTGGGGATACAAAGAATAAAGAAGGAGAGGGAAGGAGTAATGCAATTATTATTCATATGATATTATCCTATGTAATAAATCATCCATAAATCAAGGAGCGAAGCCGCTTGTCATTCTGAGGGAAAGGTATACATCAAATTCAGATGCAATCGTGAAAGTACACCTTCAATAACACATGTAAATTATTGGCAAAATATTGAAATATGATTTTGATCCTTCAAGTTATAAGAAACAAAATAGATATTATACGAGAAAATATTATCTATATTATACGGTTGCGAGTATATTTTATTCACTAAACTAACTATAAGCATAAAAAGAATAATGTCTATATCACATGAGCATGCTTCATAAAGTAAAACATATTATAAACAATCACAAATGAGTATAAAAATAGTAAAGTTATAAACCCAAAGAATAGATTTTGCTATACAACGAATAATACATTTCATTAAGTCTAAAAACTCCAGTCGAAGAAAGATAGTATGGGATACGACGTCACTTCAAGTAAGTGGTTAAGGCCAAAATAATAAAACAAATTAGACAAGCTAAAAAATCCCTATAAGAGGCTATTGAATGTAAGGGAAGGAGTTTTGAATTTTATGGTAACTATGCACCATATTACTTATGATGAAAAATCCCTATAAGAGGCTATTGGATGTAAGGGAAGGAGTTTTGAATTTTATGGTAACTATGCACGATATTACTTATGACAGCAGTAAACTTTCTACCCGACAATTTGCACCGATCGGACGACTTGGGTCGCGTGAGCTTTCACATCACGCATTGTTGGTCATTCAATCGGTGCAAATGGCTGGGTAGAAAGTTTACTCCCTTATGACATCCCGACGACCCTTCGTCCCCTCCTGACCAGCACTAAACCCACCCTGTAGCTACCTATGCATTTAAGTAAGAGCGGTACCATTGATCCATCCCATCCATCGATCGATCCATGAATCATTCTGGTGATTTCCTGGCCCATATGAGTTAGTGCTTCTTCAACCACCTCACTAGCAAAACTCATAAAATATCTTAGTGTCCAATTCCCAATGAGCGAAGTGATTAATTGGTTGTTCGTTGTAGCTGTATCGGACCCAAGCAAACCAAGGCAATTGTAGTCATAATTGTTCGCTCTCAGTCCCCAACCAGAAGGAATTCTCTCTTTCGGTCTCAATAGCGCAATAATCTAAATGTTTTAGTACCCAATGAATCATTTGCGGGGAACGAGTCCCTTTCCTCGACTTAATCTACTAAATTAAGGGAGACATATACTGAAACAAAACATCTTAATACAGATATAACGTACCTTTATCACACCTTTTAGGGAGACATATACTGGTTTTTATTTCTTTATAACGGAATGTAAGTATGGCTTCACCTTTCCCAAGCCCATCTCATAAAAAAGTGTCCCAGTAAAGTGTCCATCCTCGCTGGCATAGTTTATTATATTAACATTGGATTTAAGCTGGCTATCGAGTCATGACTAGATTTGGTAGTTACGAGTCAAAACAAACCTTATTTCCTATTTTGAAGGTTTTGCAGTTATGAGTCAAAACAAACTTTATTTCAAAATAGTAACATAGTGTTATTGGTAGATTCCTTCTTATTATAAAACATTATTTTTAGCCTTTATTTTCATAATGTTTTCATTATAACATTATTGTTATTATAAATATATTGTATTAATTATAATATTGATTCAATGTTATTAATTTCATAAAATACATATAATTTATATATTTTTTAAATGAATTAATTTAATGGTGAACTAACTTTAATAAAAATATTCAAACTCCAATCCAATATAATAGTTGCTAAAAGAATTAATACAATTTAAAAATTTATATTCAAATAATGTTTCTTCAATATGATTATTTTAGCTTTATTATTAATAGCATAAATTTGATTGAAAATATAACATTTTATTTATCATGTTTAATTAAAACAATTTAAAAACATGTATTTAAATAATGTTTGTTGAAAATATGATAATTTTAGATTTATTGTTAATAGCATAAAGTTGATTGACAACCTAGTATTTTATTTAACATGTTTTTTTAAGAAATGTGTAAATTTGAATATTTACATCCAAATAAGGTTTGTTGTGAATATAATAATTTTAGATTTATTATTAATAGCCTAAATTATATTGAAAATATAATATTTTATTTAACATTTTTTTAAAGAAGTATATAATTAATTTATTATTTTCAATTGAAATGTTATTATCCATGAGTATATACCCTTCTATATAAAATTAAGACATTGATGTTCCTGAAGAAAGTCAAGCTCAGAAAATTCCAATTTCTATGAAGAATTTGGCCCACCTGATATTATTGATTAGTTTCATGTCTTCAAGAAAAAGTTAATTTTGACAGCTTTTTGATATGATATATTAGAAATGTTTTGAATTTTAGATTTTATTTTAGAAATAAAATTTCTCTATATAATGTTTTTAATATGTTATTTACAAATATATGGTGTAGTTTTTCTTGAATTTATGTGAATCGTCACTTTTTGGAAAATAATATAAAATAGTATCATTTATATACAAAATATCTCTAAAAATCCATTGAAAATGGTTTTAAATATGTTTATTTTCTTGCGTGAATAAAAATTTCTTATTTTGTCTATAAAAATGTCTTATTTTAAAGAAAAATTTGCAAAATGTATATGTTTTTCATTATAACTTGCTTCTAAATGTATGTTATTTTGTTAAATTTCTAAAATACACATTTGAAAATAGAAATTAAAAATATTTTATGACAAAGATGATTCAAAGGCCCCAAAAAATGCCTCAAAATGAAAATGTGTGATACTTGTATCAACCCTTTTTGAAACGGAGGTAATAATAGGTACTAAAATTAGGAGAGAGAAAAACGAGAACTATGTCGAGTTCTTGTTTCATAGTATAAGTGGTTATATACATGAATTCTATTTATCCCCCCTTTCACTGCCATTGTCAGTGGCTTTTGAGAAGTCTATCTTTCTTTTTTGATTGCTTGATGGTGTTCCCCATCATTGAACAAGAGGATGGGATCTCATTTACAGAGACTGCACACAAGCCAAAATTTGTAAGTTAGTTTACCAAGCTGTAAAAAGTAATACAAATTTCTATGTACATTTGTTCAAATTCTATGCAAATATAACATTTTTACTTACTGTCCATGTGTAAGTGATGGTAGTCCGTGGTGTAACTATATGTACCTAGACACTTGCAGGATATGGGTGGAAACCCTATATAAGACGAGCAATTATATAAATATTTGAAAATTTATCTACATCCTACATTGACTTTTTCAAAGAAAGCGAGACATACATGTACCTAGGGGGGAGAGGTGGTTCATGAGCGGCCCTGATTGGGTGCTCTTCAAGAACCACTCCTTCAATAGAAGGTTGCATAAAATAATATATTTCAATGTCAACAAATCAATGGGTAAACCAAAAATCTACTTGCATGTACAAAGAAAACTATACTACATGGAGGGACAATGACTTTTTCAAAGAAAGTGAGACATACATGTTCCTGGGGGGGGGGGGGGATGGAGAGGTGGGTTACGAGCTGCCCCGATTGGGTTCTCTTCAAGCACCATTCCATCAATAGAAGGCTACATAAAATAATATATGTCAGTGTCATCAAATCAATGGGGACACCAAAAAGCTACTTGCATGTACAAATAAAACTATACTAAATAGAGGGACAATGACTTTTTCAAAAAAAGTGAAACATACATGTACCTAGGGGGGGAGAGGTGGGTCACGAGCAACCCTGATTGGGTTCTCTTCAAGCACCACTCCTTCAATAGAAGGATTCATAAAATAATATATTTCAATGTCAGCAAATCAATGGGTGCACCAAAAAGCTACTTTCATGTACACAAAAAAACTATACTACATGGAGGGACAGTGACTTTTTCAAAGAAAGCAAGACATACAGCTACATGAGGGGGGGGGGGCAGAGGTGGGTCACCAGTGGCCCTAATTGGGTTATCTTCAAGCACCACTCCCTCAATAGAAGGCTACATAAATTGTCTGTAGCGAGTGCAATATCATAAATTGTCTTCCTCTAGCGGAGGGACGAGCTGTGGACGTTGGCTGCTATATACGATATGCTACATATCCCTTTTTCCCTAGCAAGGCCACAATGGATCTTAATTCCATTTTATCTTCAAGTTCTGAAATTTCGCAATCCCTTTCTATTTATCTATATTGTGTTACCTCAAATGTTATCACATATTTTTTGCTATAAACAAGGATATAGCAAAAAGTTATTGATTAACTTGGAAGTTCGATATACTAGTAACTTGTGACTTAGTAGGGTTAGACATACCAGTAACATGTGACTTAGTAGGGGTTTACATGTTCCAAACACACTAAGGTAAACCTCTATCTTAGGGGGGGAAAGCCCTACCCCGCCAGTTTTGAACCTACCAAAGAGATAACACATGTTCTTAACCATTAGTTTGTCTTAATTAATCTCCATTAAATATCTCCATCAAATTTAAAGAAAATTTTGTCTTAAATACATAAGACAATTATAATCCGAGTTGTCTAAATAGGGCAAGATTTTTCCCCTTTTCCCACTGTTTTTTACTAGTTTTTGGCAATAAATCTTCACTAAATTTTCAAAACACACAAAAACACTGCTAGATCTTAAAGAGTAAGAGTGTTGGAGGTTTTCCTGTAACGTGATTTCATTTTTGCAATCGAATAACAAACAACAAAAAGTTACATATTTCATGGTTTAAATTCATCAGATTCAGACGAAAAATCAGCCTGAAAGTTAAAATTGTGCCCTAGTTAAACGGCTCCATTATAATCCTTAAAGAAGACAAGGCACCTATATAAGTAAAGAAATCTTTGGATAATCTTTCTCTATTGGAAGGTTTTTCATTTTTTGTTTGTCATTCAAATAATTGAATATGTTGATCTCTTTAATGATTGCACAAGTCAGTGTCTCCTATTAATTATGGTTGATATGTTGGGAGGTTTTTTATTTTTCCTTTGTCATTCACATAATTGAATATGCTGATCTCTGTAGTGATTGCATAAGGCAATATCTCCTATTAATTAGGATTTGATATGTTTGTTTGTTTTTAGATTTTCAAATACGGTCCGAATTTCAGATTAACTGTGAGATCTCTTCGTTGATTAAAACGCCTTGTAAGATTGTTTAAATCATCTATCTACCCCATCCAACCACAAAATATATGTATTTAATGTCTATGAAACTCATCTAGCCACAAAATAAATGGATTTGATATCTATCTACCTCATTCTTGCATTTGTATGGGGCTCTCCAGGTGTCCATTAAAAAAAAATTCGAACGGCTAACCAAACCGCCCAGAAATATTTGGCAGGAGTGGAAGTCACTCTATTTCGACAGTAACTCTACAAAATTAAACCGTGCCCAATTCTTAGGTAGAAACTAGGTTCTGTAGGAAGCAAATATGCTTAGCACTACAATCGCAACACACTATTCAGATCATAGAAAATATGAATGTAATAACTGTACTGGAGGTAACATATGATAGGGAATAAGTAAATGAAATGAAGGTTATGAGATATTGATTAATTTGCTTAATGTGAATGTCACGGGTTTGGAAGCTACATGAAACATAAGAAGTTTTAGAAATGGTGGACAAGAGCATGGGAGATGAGTACGCCAAGGAGGAAGTGATTCGAATGATACAGCTTGGTCTCCTATGCACGCAAGCTTCTGTAACACAAAGGCCATCGATTTCAGAGATAGTGGAGATGCTGGTAAGCAAGAGAGAGATTCATAATTTGCAGAATACACCAATGTAGCCTGCTATAGGATATACTGTGTGGGGGACACATTCAGATTCTGGTACGTCTTCATCTACTTCGAACACAATGGTCTCAACATCCCTCATGTAGGAGGAGGATGCAAGAAGAAGACTAAAAAATTTTAGAGTTGAAAATGCAAAAGATAGAAAATATAAGCAAATATGAGCTCCTGCTCATAATTTTGTTAGCAAAGAAGAAAAACTACAAGTGTGCCTTATGCAGCTATGAGATGATCTATTTATAGTAGATTTGCAACACATGTTTTACTGTTCAAATTTCTGCTAGAGGTTGAGTTTCATTAATTATCATACTGTTGGGTGGTTGATGGACGGCTGGGCGGTGCTGCAAGAGGTCGACGGTCGGCTTGGGAAACTGACGGCTGAGCGGTTGGGTGGCTGCGTGTCTGCTGGTGGCCATCAAGATTACTGTTTTCAACACTCCCCCTTAAGCTTGACTTCTCAATGATGCTCAAACCTTTCCTTAGATGTTCAAATCTTTCTTTTGCCAATGGATTGGTGAAGATATCAGTAGATCGATCGTTAGACTTGCAAAATTCAAGATATATTTCACCATTGTTGATAAGTTATCAGATGAAATGATATCTAATGTCAATGTGCTTGCTCCTTTTTGTGAAAAACATGAGTTTTTTATGGTTCTATTATTGAATTATTGTCACATTAAATTTTTGTTGCTCCTTCCTGATCTTGCATCAAATCTGACATTATTCTTCTTATCCACACTGCTTGACACGCTTCTGATGTTGTTGCTATGTATTCTTCTTCTATATTTGAAAGAGTAACAATAGGTTGTTTTTGAGAAGCCCGTGAGATTGCTCCTGAACCAAGATGGAAAATATACCCAGATGTGCTTTTTCTATCATCAATGCTACCTGCAAAATCACTATCTGTGTACCCAACTAGAATGAAATCATCTGATTTTGAATATAAGATGGCATAATCTCTTGTTCCACTGATATATCTTAAAATCCTTTTCCCTGTCTGCCAATGTGAATCCATTGGTGTTTCCACGAACCTTGAAATCAAACTGACTGCATACATAATGTCAGGCCTTGTTGCTGTCAAATACATCAAGCTGCCTACCAATATTTTGAACAAACTTGGATATACTTTTGTACCCTTGTCTTCTTTGCTCAATTCAATCCTATTGCTACAGGTGTAGATGTTGGATTGCAATTCAACATCTTGAACCTTTTCAAAACATCCTTTGCATATTTTGCTTGACAAATGAAAATTCCATCATTTGTTTGACTTACTTCTATGCCCAAGAAATATTTAATTAAGCCCAAATATGTCATCTCAAATTCCTTTTTCATTGTTGATTTAAACAACTCAATTGAAAAGTTTCTAGTAAATATCAAATCATCAACATATAGGCATACAATTAAGACCTTACCTTGATTGTTTACCTTGATGTAAAGAGTTGGCTCACTACTGCATTTGCTAAAACCATGGCTTTGGAAATATGAATCAATGCATCTATACCATGCTCTTGGAGCTTGTTTGAGACCATACAAATCCTTTTTCAATCTATAAACTTTATGTTCATGACCCAATATCTGATAACCTAGTGGCTGCTACACATATACTTCTTCTTGTAATATCCCATTCAAAAAAGCTAATTTGACATCCATTTGATAAACTTTCCATTTATGATGCCTTGCTATTGCTAACACTGTTCTTATTGTATCTAATCTAGCTACTGGAGCAAAAGTCTCATTGTAATCAATCTCGGGTTGTTGTGAAAAAACCTTTGCAACTAACCTTGCTTTATTCTTTACAACATTTCCATCAGCATCAAACTTTGTTTTATAGATCCATTTTACACCTATTGCATATTTTCCTTCTAGAATATTCACTAATTGCCAAGTTTGATTTTTCTCTATTGCTTCAATTTCTGCATCCATAGCCTTTTGCCAACTTTCATATTTAAATGCTTCTTCAAAACATATTGGATCAGCAATAGAAAATAATGCAAAATTAGAAATCAAACCATCATCATCATTACCTTGAGTTACCTCATATATTTCTTGGAGACTTCTTGTCTTCACTGGAGTTCCATTTGACCTTGAGCTATTACTTGAGTGATATCTTGGTGTTGACTGACATCTTGAAGCTAATTGAGGTGTTGATGTTGTGCTGTGTGAACTGGAGCCATTGTTGGGAGCTTGATCTTCATCAAAATATTTCATTTCAAATTGTTGTTGTTGATGTAGATTTTGATTCCAAAACCATTCTTCATCTTCAAGAAACTTGACATCTCTATTGATTATAGTCCTTTTTGTGATAGGATTATACAACTTGTATGCTTTTGATTGCTCACTATATCCCACAAAAATACATCTTTGTCATTTATTATCTAACTTCTTCCTATTTTCAGTAGGAACATGTGCATATGCAATACACCCAAAGACTCTTAAATGAGAAACATTAACCTTTTTATTACTCCATGCTTCCTGTGGTACCTTATCCTTGACACTCTTTGTGGGGGAATGAGTCAAAATATATACTACACAAGCTACAACTTCAGCCCAATATTCATTTGGCAGATGTTTAGCTTTCATCATGCTTCTTGCCATTTCCATTATTGTTCTATTTTTTCTTTCTGCAATACCATTTTGTTGTGGTGTATAGCTAGTTGTAAATTTCCTTTTGATCCCATTTGTTTTGCAAAAACTCAAGAAATTATTTGATGCAAATTCTCTACCTCTATCTGTTCTTAGAATTTTAATGTAGTGCCCACTTTGCTTTTCAACCATGACTTTAAATTTCTTAAACAATTCAAAAGCTTCTAATTTGTGTTTCAAGAAATATACCCAAGTTTTCTTGGAATAATCATCTATGAAATTTATGAAATACAAGCTATTCCCAATAGAAGGTGTCTGCATATACCCACACAAATCTGAATGCACAATTTCAAGTGGAGCTCTTGCTCTATATGACTTACCAACATGAAATGATTCTCTATGTTGCTTACCAAGAATACACCCTTCACAAAGTTTGTTTGGTTGTTCAATCAACGACAAACCATTCACCATGTTCTTTCTATGCAACAAATTTAGACCACTGAAGCTTAACTGACCAAACCTTAAGTGCCATAACCATGACTGATCTGAGAGGACTGCTTTGAAAGCAACAGACAAATATTTTTGCAACCTTAAAGGAAACATCTTGTTTTGTGTCATTTGGACTTTTGCAATTAGTGTTCTATGTGAATCAAAGATCTCACAAGCATAATTTTCAAAATAGACTTTATATCCCTTTTGTAATAGTTGTCAAATGATAATTAGATTGTGTTTGAGATTAGGGAGATCATACACATTTGGAATGTGTCACCTTTTCACCTTGCTTAGTTTCAAATTTTATGCTACCTTTACACATGACAGCTACTTTTTTATCATCTCCCAACTTTACTTCTGACTGCACAAATTCATCTATGTTTGCAAACATATCCTTGTTTGCACTCATGTGGTTACTACAACCACTATCTAAGAACCATACTTCTTTTGAGCTTTCTTGTGCACTATTACTAGTAATAAACATTGAATCACTATTTTCAGAGTGATTTTCTCTTGAGAAATTCGCATTCTGCCTATTCATATCAAACTTCTTCTTCCTACATTCAGGTGCATAATGACCAATTTTTTGACAATAGTGGCATTGGATATGTGATTTGTGATACCTTTTCCCTTGGCCATGAAATTCAATAGAATGTTTGCCACCTCTGCCTCTTCTGCTTGCAAAGAAATTGGAATTCGCTCCTTCTTCATGAGAGTTCTCTAATCTGCCACCTTCATTGCAATTGCTCATTCTTCCTCTTCCAAATCCTCTTCCACCTCTATTAGTGATTCTTCCTCCTCGTTTGTTGCTGCTAGCTTGAACTTTTGATTTGAATGCATTTTCCATAGAGGAACCATTTGATGTATTGATTCTTTGCTCATGGGTTTGTAAAGACCCCATAAGACAATCAATAGAAACTTGAGACAAATCTTTAGATTCTTCAATAGCTACAACAATTGGGTCAAATATAATAGGAAGACTTCTCAAAATCTTTTCTACAACCTTTTGATCATCCAAATTATCTCCATGATGTGGAAATTAAGCCCAGTGATAGATTAATTTTACTCACAGCAATTATCAATTGATCATGCAAAATCACTCACAAAAGAGACTGAAAATGGAGCTGAACACTAAACTGTATTAACTCAGTGTACAATAGCCAACCCTATAACATAATAGGTTGATGTATTAAATAATTACATAAGGGATTCAAATGCATGAGGAGCAATTCGAATCTAGTCAAAAGCAGGCTTACCAAAATTAAGCAAATCCCCCATAGGTGCGAAAAGCAGTTTCCAAATCAGTCATGGAGCTCACGAATTGGAAAAAGCGCTTAGGCAAGCTAAAGAGTGATGGAATGACAAATCATACATGCTTTTCCAAGGAGAAAAGAGTGGAGGATGTAGAGGACAAAAAACTAGTTCACCTCACCTAGTCAAACTTTCCCAATTGCCTTAAAGCACTGAAAAAGCAGGCAATAAAGCAGAAAAAGAAGAAGGGCGCCTAGGAGACCAGGAATAAAGTAGAATTGATTCCTTGAGGTTTCCCAAGCGCTACATGAGTCAAAATAGGCAAGCTTGACCACTATGGATAGGTAAATGACAACTTGCATAAGGTGGAATCATGAGACTAGGAAAATAAGACAAAAATAATTAAATTAATGTCCAAGGTAGCTAAATATGGGTTGATTATTCTAACACCCCCCCTTAAGCCTGACTTATGAGTAATATATCAGAAAATTATAGGGCCTAGCAACAAGGCTTAGTCACCCTTTACATACTACATGTCCATACAACCAAGGAAAGAGGCAAAAACCACATGGGAAAATCCTCCCTTAAACATGGACTGTAAAACAAAATTTGGAAATCTTGTCTTCACTCATGCTTCATAGCATGATCAGCAATCCCCAGCAGTGATTTGAGATTGCTGAAGGTCTTCTCACAAAATGCTTTGGTGAAGATATCAGCTACTTGTTCTGAAGATGAACAGAAGAGTAGGTGAATGGTGCCATCATGCACAAGCTCTCTGATGTAGTGCATATGGATCTCAATGTGTTTGGTTCTCTGCTTCTGAACTGGATCATTGCAAATTTGAATAGTACTCTGGTTATCACAGTATATGGTAGTTGAGTACTCTGATTCGAAGCCACACTCTCCAAGTAAACCTTGCAACCATAAACATTGACTTGCTGCATTAACAACTCCTCTGTACTCTGCTTCTATAGATGAGAGTGCAATGGCACTCTGTTTCTTGCTTAACCAGCTGATTGGCTGTTCTACAAGCATGAACACATATCCTGATGTGGACTTTCTGTCTGTGCTATCACCTTCCCAATCACTGCCAGTAAATCCAATCAAATCAAGATCAGATTTTGCTTTGTAGAAGATCCCATGTGTCCTTGTTCCCTGAACAAAGTCAAGGATCTTTTTGGCTGCTTTCCAATGGATCTCATGAGGCTGATCCATATATCTAGAAGCCACACTTACTGCATAATAAATATTAGGTCTAGTATGTGTAATATACAACAAACATCCAATCAATTGCCTATACATTGTATTGTTTACCATAGTTGAAGAATCAGCTTCTTCCAGCTTCACTCCTGAAAGGAAAGGAGTCAGCAAATCCAAGGCATACTTGGACTGGTGCACCTTGATTCCAGCTTTGGTTTGAGCAATCTCAAGCCCCAAGAATTGGCTTAAGAGCCCCAAATCTGTCATGGAGAAGGCTTGGTTCATTGCACCCTTCAAGGAAGCAATCTCATCCTTTGAGCTTCTTGTAATGAGAAGGTCATCAACATATAACACAATGATTATTAATGAACCATTAATTAACTTCAAATAGACATTTGGATCTGATTTGTACCGAACAAAATTCAGTGATAGGAAGAAGCTATCAATCTTGGCATACCAAGCCCTGGGGGATTGCTTTAGCCCATACAATGACTTTCTCAACCTGCACACAAGAGAAGGGTTAGTAGAAAATCCTTGAGGCTGCTGCACATATATCTCTTCAGTGAGATATCCATTCAGGAAGGCACATTTTACATCCATGTGATGTACCTCCCATTGCTTTGAGGCTGCAATGGCTAAGGCTAGCCTGATGGAGTCCATATTTGCCACTGGTGTAAAGGTCTCATTGTAATCTATGCCATGAACCTGTGAGTAGCCCTTGGCTACCAATATGGCCTTGTACTTCAGAGGTGAACCATCAGCAGCAAATTTGGTCTTGTAGACCCACTTACACTGAACTAACTTTCTTCCTGGGGGAAGATCTACTAGCTCCCATGTGTTGCTCTTCTGGAGTGAGCTTAACTCTTCCTTCATGGCTGCTTGCCATCTTGGATCTCCTGATGCTTCTTCATATGTTTGAGGATATGATTCCACCATCAAATAGCATTTATCATCAAACATAGGATCCTTCATGCACAGACCACTCTCAAATTGAGATCTAGTCCTCCTTGGGTCATTGGGATCCCCAGCTAGCTCTCCTACTGCATGTAGTGTCTTGGTTGCCCATTTTGGCCTTGTAGAGCTGCTAGGGTCTGCAATAAACTCATCACTATCAAACATATCAGAATCAGCATGTTCAACAAACTCTTCACTTACTTTCAGAGGTTCAGGTGGTGAAGAGGCTTCTCCAACTTCCACTGCTGCAAGGGGTTCTTCTTGAAACTGAACACACCTTTCAATAAAGGCTTTGTTTGTGCTCAAATTTATCAGCTTGTACCCTTTTGAATCTTCAAAGTACCCAACAAATAGACACTTTTGACTTTGGGGTTGCAAAGCCTTCCTCTTTTCTATTGGAATTCTATCCCAAGCCCTTGAGCCAAAAATCCTGAAATGGGTCACATCTAGCTTGTGCCCACTCCATGCTTCGAAAGGAGTCATACCTTCAAGCTATTTATGAGGCACTCTATTCTAGATATAGGCTGCACATTTTATAGCTTTGGCCCAGTACTTTGGTGGCAAATTTTTGGCCTCCATCATGCATGTTGCCATCTCCTTCAGTGATCTGTTCTTCCTCTCAGCAACACCATTCTGCTGTGGTGTGTAAGGGATAGAATGCTGCATCTGAATACCTGCACTTGCACAATAATTAATAAACTCAGACTTGACATACTCACCACCATTTTCAGATTTGAGGACCTTGAGTTTCCTCCCAGACTGGTTTTCAACCAAAGCCTTAAAGACTTTGAAGAGGCCAAAAACTTCAAACTTGTGTTTCAGGAAGTAAGCCCAGCAATACCTGGAAAAGTCATCTATGAAATTCAATGCATATTTCGCCTGACTCATGGACATATGAGGGAATGGGCCAGCAACATCACTGTGGATCAGCTCGAGGGGTGCAGAGGTTCTCTCATGACTAGCTCTCTCAAATTTGTGCTCTGGGTGTTTTCCTAGGATACAACCTTGGCAGACTCCTTTGGAAAATTTTATCTTGGGAAACCCTATGACCATCTCTTTTTCACTAAGATCAGAAAGATACCTGTAATTTAGGTGGCCAAATCTTTCATTCCAAAGCTTGCTTGCCTCATTAGCATGAATCAGAAGAGCAGAGGGGTTTGAGTAGGATAGGAAGTGTGAGAACATGTATACCTTTTGAGCATGATTTGCAACTCCTTTTGCAATGACTCTACCACTTGAGATCTCTGTGATCTCAACTTCATCAAGGGAGAATATGACTTTTTTTGGAGACCCAGTGTGAGTCATCTAGTACACTGACAAGAGGTTGGAAGCAAGACCAGGCACATACAACACATTGCTGAACTAACCATGATCAAGATCAATCCTCCTTTTGCCCAAACTTTCAGTGAGAGAGTCATCTCCCAGTACTATAGGTGGTCCTTTCGACATGTCAAGTGAGGAGAATGCCTCCTTGGTCGAAACCATGCGTCTTGAAGCTCCAGAATTGATGATGAAACTAGGTGAGCTTGATGTGTTAGCAACCAATGCATGAACCCTCTCTCTGTCTTCTGAACTTGATCCTCCTTCTCTCTTCTTTGAGCTGTCTGGAAGGGAGATGCCATTCTTCTCCAAGAGTTGGGTCAGCATGTCTATTTGCTTCTTCATACAAGAGCTTTTAGTGTGATTGCCCTTATTGCAGTATGCGCACTTGCTCATTTCTCCTTTATTCTTCTTCTTCTGGTAGTACTTCTTGGAACCTTGTGGCTCCTCCGGAGACTTGTTCTTGTCTCTCTTTTGCTCAGGTGGATTTTTAGCTTTATTTTTTCTTTTTGAATCTGTTAAGTCAGTAATTTTTCTGTCCATTTTGGCTTAACTTCTAAAATTATTTGGTTTGTTTCTCATTAAGCTTTTGTTTTAAGTTGTAGTTTTGTTTTCCTTCAGGAGTTTTCTTGATGAATTGATAAGTTTTTTGGGTATCCTTTTCATAGGTTTTATTTGATTGGTGGTCTTTTGCATTTTCAAAAGGGGTTAAAGAAAGTCATATTATAAAAATGGATTCATTAATGTGTTTAGAGAGCAGTTAAACTTGTTTCTTAAACCAAGCAGCTTTTAAAACCTCCGACAAATTAGCTGAAAGTTGCAAAACAGCGAAAATTTGGCCTAGCAACTATTCTTGTAGCGCTGGAGGAAAATTTAACAAAGGGCCCGCTACAAGAATATCGTGGCCTTTTGTTTTTCCGATTTTAATGCAGATTTTCATCATGATTTTTATCTGGAAGTGACTGATCGTATTGTGTGAGTGTTTTGACACGTGTTTACTGCAGTTTAGACACGATTTTAGTTGGTTATCAGTCACGAAGCAGAGTAGGTTCATCATTGCATATTATGCGGAATCAGTTTGACAAAATCAGCAAATCTCGGCTAAAGCTTGCAAAATTCTCGTTCTATACGGTGAGGAGTGCTCGTAATGCGTATCAAAACGCTAAAGAGGTGGATTGTGTTCCTGTGAAGAGAAGACAGTGTTTTTAACGCCAGCAAGAAATTAGGGCTTCTTAATTCACGCACCTGCAGTTAAGGAGATGATATGAAGACACCTGTTCTCATAAGAAGAGACTGTTGATACTCCAAAACGAAGCCTTAAGCCACGACAGTTGAGAAATTGGTAGGTACTTTGATACGAAACCTTAAAACTAAAAAATTTGGGTTTTTCTTGCTGCACGGTTATCTGGAGAAATTGGTTGCTGGAGATGAAAGAATAGGTTATAAAATAAACTATTCACCACAGAAATAGCTATCTGAAGCTATTGTGAGGAATTTACATGAACAGAGCAGCAAAGAATTCTTAAGTTTAAAGTTTACAGCCTGGGAAATTTTAGTGACAGTTTAAACGAAGATTGTTGATATCTATTCTCCATTACATTCAAAAAACCCTGAGAGTGGTGTATTGTGGTTTTAGTGAACTGAATGAATAGGTTTCTCTCAGACCTAATACTAATGTGAAACATAGTTTACAGGGAGCAGCTTTGAAATGACTTATAGACTGTTTTGCTATACTCATCCTTTACACAGAAAATTTCAGTTTATTTGAGAGGCTGTTGATGGTGGTCATAGCTTGTAAAATCTATGGTTTGGAGGATAATGATCAAATGCTTGGAAGACAGGTTGGCTTTTATGTACAGGATTTGATGACATTTTTGTGGCTAGGGTGAATATATTGCAACACTGGTGCTTTCCTCTCTTCTCATACAGATAGTCTCCGATGGGTCTGATAAGCCTATGATGTGATGTTACTCTTGCAAAGTCTAAAGCAGT
>LPNX010362732.1:55897-71019 GCA_001517045.1 Pseudotsuga menziesii | reverse complement strand
AAAATATAAAGCCATAAGCTTTCAGTATACCCAAAAAATCTGAAACTATTGAGAAACTATTGAGTTTCTAGTACATCAAGAGGTCAAAACTATAATGCTTTGAAACTTTCAGCATATATACTACAAAATAGGAGTCACTTCGGACCAATCCTTATGCTCATGGTAACACATAACAGTACAAGCTACCCTACGGAGTAGCCTCCCAAAACGCCCTGATACCCCTGCAGTGTGGCATTGATAATGACTGGAAAGGTCATCAATAGAGATATTGAGAATGCCAATGGTCAGCCTATATAGGTTTTATTCAATCTCTTAAAGCTCCTCCTATGCCTCTACATTTCTGATGGAAATCTCTCTCACCATCCCTTGCCTCTTGATAGGCGATGCTACTGCAATTTGAGATGGGCCAATGTCTACAAAATAGTATGTCATGTCTTAGTATCACTAAAACAAAAATAAACAAGATATAATATAAAACAAAATCACAATGAAATAGTATATTTCTTACCTTGGTCGTCCCACTCGTCATCCTCAGGTCATGGAAGGTCAGGGCCAACCCTGAAATCAGTCCCTGCATACACATAGTCCTCTACCATCAGTAGGTGTCCTCACAGCCACTAGAAGAAGACTGAGCCATAAGTCACAGTGGGACCTCCACCACCTCCATGATGGGCCATAGCCTCAAATCACCTCAACATCCATGGCCCCTCATGCTCCAAACTGTTAAGAGGCACCTGAGTGTGTAACAAAGACACCCTCTTCATGAATAAAGATACTACTACTTCCTCGTAGCCAAATTGCTTTATCTCACCTCGCCAACACTTCGTGATTTGGTCCTTGAGGCTTACTAATAGCCCCTCAGTCCAATTGAAGATGCTTGGAGCCATGCACTCCAATTCATATAGAATATATGGCCGAGAAGTTTGATGAGAAGCACTACTAACCGCTACCTTCTCTATAGTTAAGGATATGGTCCTCAAGGGTCGATCCATAGTGTGTTTGATCATAATGTTTCCCCCTTGGGACCTTGTTTAGATCACACAATTTTCATCGATGAGATCATGAATGGGCATGTCCCCCCCTCTAAGACCTGAGAGTGATATTGGACTTCCTCTCCTATATAGTCCGGTCAAAAAGTAGATTTCATCAACATCAATCGTCTGAATATGAGTGCCCACCTGGAAAGGTTGTTGATCTGGGTCCCACATCCGTATCAAATGGTCTAGAATATGAGCATGGGATCGCATGCCTAGAACCATGAATTACTTAAGGAATCGACACTCCATTAATGGTATCACCATCATTGGGTCATTTGTCACTTGGGAATCATGAAATTCATGCTCACGGTCCTTCCAAATAACAATTTTTTGAGTCAAACACCTATGGGACATCCACATGGAAAGTATTAGACTCAACTCACCAGGATAAAGACTTAAAATTCATGCTAAATTATTTATTTTTGAAGAGTCATGAATGTTGATGAACTTTCCCTAAGGGAACACAGAAACAATGCAACTTCCTTTAGAGGAAAAAGCTCCCCTGATGCTCTTTCCCCTTTCAAGGAGTGCGTCAACACACCTCCCGAAAGGGAGAAGAGTGTCACCTATGGCTCTCTATTCAATTTCTAAAACTCTCCTAAAAAAAAAAAACATGATGAAAACTGAAAACTCAACCAGTAAAGGAAGGGGAGGATGATAACTCTTACCTGCTTCTGACGGTTCGTCGAACGGATGCCTGTAGCTCCTGAAACCTTTGTTGAAAATTCCTCTCTTAAACACAATTTTCACCCAATTCCTAAGGTAAAAACACAATGGTAAGTAATTTTTACTATTTCACCCTTTCTATATCATTTTTTATTTTTAATAAAAGAAATTGGTGAAATATTTAAATGTTATGGATTTTTACTATATTGTCCTATAGTTTTTATGGTGAAAGTGTCCTAATATTTCTTTTGAATATTTCAGGACCTTATTGGATGTTTTATGGCTACGATGGAGCTTTTTTTTACTTTTTTCATGCTCTGCCTCAAGATGAAAAAAGTTCCAAGTGCCTTTTATAACCTAGTCATGCTCATTAAAAATTCAATGAAAAGGTATTGAGTGTGCTTTTACCACTTTTTTGGACTTGATAAAATGGATAAAAAAAAAGGAAACCCCCTTGGAGTCATCTTTAATCTATTTTTAGGCTCTTTACACATGAAAATATTGTCAAGTGAGCTTGATTCTTTCACGCATGTAAAATTAGTTGAAAGGTCATCTATCCAATGACAGTTTACCCCCTTTTCAGACTGTTTATACTCATTTACAAAAAATTAATACTTTAGTTCATTGCAGCTAGAAGCGTTCTCATAGGTATCGGTTTATACTTTTTCATACCTCGAGGCTAAACTTACGAAAAAATCCATTTTGGAGTCTTCTTAGTCATTTCGGACTCTCTAAACATGAAACGACGATTGAGTTTACCTTCTTTGGACTCATAAAATCAAGCAATGATGGACCCTTTTTTTCTACAAATAGACCCCTCCTTTTTCAAGTTCATAAAACATATGAGGTTGTACTCATCACTTGATTAGCTATATCGAGCGTTTGTTTCCCTTGTCAAGCTTGTTAGAAATCAAAGAGGTACTCATCCATTGCGATGGGGAAATTAAGGGAATGGGGAGATTTTTTTAATTTTTGTTAATGGAATCCCCTATTCACCTTTGAACATGGAACCTACCTTCATTTTCATTCAAAAAATTGGGTATTCAACTTGTCATAGAGTCGATCCACTTTCATGATTCATTTCACTCCTTTGAGTAAATTCAAAGAATGGATCGTCCTATCTTTGCATTATATCTGATCTATGCCTCGTTGATTCAATGCTTCCAAGTCACTTTTCGTGTCATTAATGTTCAAGGGGAGTCTTTTCCATAGTCTACTTATACATTTAATTTACCTTCATTCGCGTAGGTCATATATGAGTTACTCCTATGGTTGTTCCATTATCAAGATCACTTCCAAAGTCACTTTATTTCCAAGTTTTGTAATTATGGGGGAAACATCATGTCCCTCCTTCGACGAGTCTATTCATGTTGACAACAACACATCATCCAAGAATTATTCTTATAAACTAGTCAAGAACCTTGAGGCCTTCATCCCTCAATGTCAGGTTACCTTGCTTTCAACCATAGGATTTCATCATTGGCCTCTGATTCAAAGATTTTGTCAATTGTTCGAGTTCAAATCATTTATTCACATTCGGAGGAATGTACTAGGGTACCTTGAGGATCATTGACATTAATGGTGATTTCCCTCTCACTTGTTAATGGTATACATGAATGACTGGTAATCAGGTGGTTTCTACCATGTTCAGCATCAATATGTTTATTCATGTGGATAGAATCGTAATAATTAATATTGGAATGAAGATATTGATTGGTTAGGTATTCACTTGAATATGTTCCTATCCTCAAGTTGCGATGGAGTATTCTTTGATTCATTGCATGGATCCACATTGTATTTTAGGTGGCTATGCTCAAGTTTGAGTCAGGATGGCATGGATCTACAATGTATATTCCATAGCTATGTCCCGATTTGAGTCTTTTTATCATGGATCTACACTATATTATTGGTAGCCATGGCATGGTCATTATACATGTATCTATATTGTATTGGTCAACATCCATGATTTGATTAAGGTATTTTGTAATTTATGTTATGTCAAGTCTTCACTCGCCAATCTTTTGCTTCTGATCTCATATAATATAAAGAAATTTAGTTCACCTATCACATCCTTGTATCTTCATACTTTGGGGGGCATTTTTTTACACCTAAAAGTTCTTCTGATGCTCAATCCCTTGAAGTTTCCTGACCAAACTACCTTAATCTTAATCTTAATTATTCATTACTTTTCTCCTTTATAATTTTTATATATCATTGAATTATCGTATTGCTTTCGCTATTGTATATTGTTCCTTATATTCTTTTGTAAGTATATTTGATTGTATGACGTTTACAAGGAAAGGACCACCTTCATTGTTGAGGTAAGAAATCTTGGCATTCAATTAGTTTAACATTCTAGGGAGAGGACGTATTATTGTGAGCCTTTTGTTTCATATCTACCCCATGTAGACTAGGGAAACAATATTTGTTCGTGTTGATTGAGAATATTAGGTAACACCTAAACTGGCTAAGTCGGGCCAAGTGAGCTAGCCACCACTCACTTCCAGAAAAATTTACAATGGAGTCTCCTCAAGCCTTACAAATACTTCCTTACATGCAATACCATGGGACAATACCATGGGCCACCAATACCATGGAAAAATATCATTGGACACCAAATACGATGGGACCAAAATCATGTGTCAAGACCTAAACCATTTGACTCATTCCCAAGTCAAGTTTAGCCCTAATAATCCCCCCTTTAAACTTGACTTGGAGTAATTACCAACCCCACTCAAAGTTTTACAAAGGAATCGTACATACAACCCGCTATCACCTAGGTCTATCTCCTAACTTTACCAGTGAGTTACTCGGGGTATGCATGCCTTATCGGGTCTTATAACCATATGCCCTTTTAAATGCAAACTGCTCCATTAAATTGTTTCCATGTGTCTTCATGGTGACTACACCATCACCATCTATTGATTCATCCTCTCGCTTTTCCATGCTCTATTTCTTGCTTGTTTTTTGCCATTCTCCTTTTGTACTTGCATCCAACCTTGTCATTGACATCCATATAAAAAGAATCCATCTACTAGATTACATGGGTCCTCAGCCACTGTAGCCTCCAATTCTCTAGGAATTCTTTTCATATGCATGGTTCATCAATATTGGTCCCACAACTAATATTAAACCATATCGCATTCCTCCTGTAATTGAAGAATCAAACTCTCCATTCCAGTACATCAAGTTAGACTATGAGTACACCTTCCACCCTCATACCTACCAGTGCTTCTTTCCACACATGATGAAAAATCCCTTCTCTGCACATAAGAGGGATACCTTGTGCTTCTATCACTTGTAGAAATCAACTTTTAATAAGGAACCAAAAATATTGGGGTGCCAGGTACCACCAAACATGCACCCCACAATTAATTAAAAAAAAATGTACAACACAACGAGCACAACTATATTGCAAACCATGGCTCTAATACCAATCCTTAGGATTTAAACGAGCATGCATATAATTAATAATGAGAGAAATAAAATATAAAAGCAACAATTAAATATATACACACCATATTTACGTGGAAAACCAAAAATCGGGAAAACCAACATAATATATCTATTGTCTCCCTTGACCTAAACCAATCAAGCCGGGCCAAGTGAGCTATCCACCACTTACCTCTAGACCACTTTACAATGGAGCCACCTCAATCCTTATAAGGACTTCCTTATATGCAATACCATGAGACAATACCACGAGACACCAAAAAAGTTCTTATTAGGATTTAAATGAGCATACATATAATAAATAATGAAAGAACATAAATCCAAATAGCAACACATTTAATATAGACACACAATGTTTACCTGGAAAACCTAAAACTAGGAAAAACCACCATAATAGATATATGATCTCCCTTGACCAAAATTGGTCAAGTCATGCAAAGTGAGCTAGCCACCACTCACCTGCAGACCACTTTACAATGGAGCCTTGTCAAGACTTATAAATACTTCCTTACATACAATACCATGGGCCACCAAATACCATGGAACACCAAATACCATGGGCTATAATAAACCATGTTCCCAAACCATGTGTTAGACCACAACCACCTTTTACTCATTCCTGATTCAAGATTAACCCTAAAAATCCCCCCTTTAAACTTGATTTGGAGTAAAAACCAACCCCCCTCAAAGTTTTACTGAGGAATGTCACATACACCCCCTATCACCTAGGTCTATCTCCCAGATTTACCGATGAGTTACCAAGGGTATGCATGCCTTACTAGGTCTTACAACCATATTCCATTTTACATGAAAACTACTCCATTAATTGTTTTTCATGTGCCTTCATGGTGACTACACCATCACCATTTTCTTCTTCATCCTCTCTCTTTCCCATGCTCATCTTCTGGCATGCTTCTTTTTGTACATACATCCAACGTTTTCATTAACGCCCATATAAAAATAATCCATCTACCGGATTACATGGGTCTTCGGCCGCTGTAACCATTAGTTCTTTAGAAAATCTCTTCACATACATGGTTCATCAATATTTGTCCCAAAACTGAAATTAAACCATCTCACATTCCTCTTCCAATCGTATATTCAACCTATTCTATCCACATCAATCTAAGATATGAGTACACCTGACACCCTCGTACCTACCTGGTGGTCCATTCCACAGTTGATTCAACATCCCTTCTCTATGCATAAGAGGGATACCTTGTGCTTGTAGCACCCGAGGAAATTACATTCTAACCAGGAACCCAAAAATACTGTTAGGGTCTCGGGTACCATCGAACATCCACCCCATAATTAATTCAAAAAACTAAGTACAACACAATGATCACAACTATATTTCAAACCATGGCTCTGATACTAGTTCTTATTAGGATTTAAACGAGCATACATATAACAAATAACGAGAGAACACAAATCCACATAGCAATAAATTTAAGATAGACACGCAATGTTTACGCGAAAAACCCAAAATCATAAAAAACCACCATAATATATATATTATCTCCCTTAACCAAAACCGTCCAAACTAGGTTAAGTGAGCTAGACACCACTCTCCTCCAGGCCACTTTACAATGGAGCCTCCTCAAGCCTTATAAATGCTTATTTACATTCAATACCATGGGACAATACTATGGGCCACCAAATGTTGAAATATTGTAACTTCAAAGAATATTCTATATGTATCTTTTGTGGTCTCTGATGGTCCTACTGGGAGAACCACTTGTATTATCTTGTACCCCGATGCTTCTAATCGAAAGAACTAATAAGAGTCATGAGGTTGTCCCCTCTATTTGTAAAGGTGGGTCATTAGCACCCCAGTGTGGTTACTTGAGCCTACATGTGTAACTTGAGCCTACATGATTAACTCAAGCCTACATGTCAGATGAGTTAATTGAAGTGAATGGATGAATATAAATAGAGGTGTATCTCTCCTCATTTGAGACACACACAATCACATGTGTAGCGCACTTGTGGAGGAGATAAGTAGCTAGAGAAGGAGGAGGATCAGGTTTTTGATCTCCTTGTTGGTTTTACCTTTTTACCTTTTTGGGGCATCTGTATTGAGGAAGCTTTTGCTGGGTTTTTCGGGCCTTTAGGGTTTTCCCAGGATAAATCTTTGTGTTCCTTTTGTATGGTTGTGCTTGTCTATCTTTAAGTGATCCTATTTATATGCTTTTGTTATGAAATCGAAATGAAATACTAATGATCTAGCTTAGCATATGAAAATTTAACATGGTATCAGAGCCACCCTGAAAGAAGACATTGTGCATCTAAAGAATCTAGGGATTCTTATTTTTTGGGTGTCTATCCATGATCGATCAGCAAAATAAGGCTATATTGACTCTCCATTGAAGGGCGCATCTTTCTATCGAAGCGGAATTCGATTCCAAGCATTTTCAGTTTTGGTGCAGAAAATTAGGGCTTTCTACAGAAGAAGAATTCTTAAGTGAGCCCAGCATAGGATTGTTCTCCTCATCAAAATCAAATTTTAGAGACCTGGAACAAGAAATTTGGTTGGGTCAAACTCCGGGAAAGTCAAACCCTACTTTGACCCCGATCTCGAAAAACCCTAAATACTAAAACTGCTAAGTTTTGGTACATTCGGTATATATTGATATTGGCGAATCATAAAGAGTTGAAAAATGTAGAAGGCTAATATAAAATCCTGATTTACACCGTGTCCAAAATTCAGCCTCAGATTCGCTATATTCTGGGATATATGACCCCTCCAAGTTAGGGTTCCAGCCTCTTCCAGAATTCATCCCTAAACAGGACACCTGGGGAGAATTGATGTAGCGTGGGCTACAGAGGTCCAAATGGAATTACTAAAGATGTTACAGAAAATGCATAGACTTTAATTTCTGTGGTCTGAATTTCAGAACCTGAAGATGAACTAGTGACACATGGAATTCCATACAACTTCACTATTCTAAACAAACCTATAATAGGTCACCTTGGTAAAATGATCATAAATCCCAATTGGTGAAACCAATTCTGATGCAACCTATTGTGTTGGATCAGGGACATGTGCGGTTACTGCAGTGAGAAATTTTAGACACATAGGAGGAGTAATTTCAGAGATATCACAGAAACAGTAACAAGAATTTCTGCTGAAGAAATTGGAAAACTAGGGCTTCCTGTTCTGAGAGCTTCCCTCCACTGTTTTTAGAAAAGAAGTACATTGGACAGCTCCATTTGAAGAGATCTATAGTTCTATCCAATCATATCTAAAATATTCCAAGTTTTGAAAATTATGGTTTCTCTGACAAACCCTAGATCTTCCAACTCCGGAAGCAGGACGGACACCTCAAATCGGTAAGATCTAATCTTTTGCTATTTGCATTTGAGGTTCTCATTTCAAAGTGATCTATCACATTAGCTTGATAAGCTTGAAAAAATTCCAAGCATGGAAGTATTTGATCTCTTTGAAGAAAATGAATTGGACACCTACATGAGTAGAGAGGTTCCACTTCTAGAGGGAGATGAGCCTCAAAGCCTTACACAAGAAGAACTTGATCAAGGCCAAGAAGATCATTGTTGATTCAATCACGGATCAATGTGTACCACAAGTGTCTTCCCTAAAGACACTGAAGATGTTTGATTCCTTGATAAAACTATTTGAATATCAGAACATAATTCAGAAGATGGATTTGAGAAAACAGTTGAAGAATGTGAAGATCCAGAATGCATAACATCTTGAAGCGGTAGAAGAAGAAGTAGAGAATGCAGAAGTGGTGATAGCCACCTTCAATGGCCTCCCATGATCATGGGATTCATTCATGCAAATAATGTATTCCAGACATAAGTGATTACTTTCATCTCGACTAATAAGAAGAGAAGAAGAAGATGGGAGCAATTGAAGATCAAGCTCTCACCATTCAAAGAAGATCCCTCAAGCGATGAGGAATATGAAAAACTCAATTCTTGAAGAACCTCTTATTCATCTTATCATTTGGATAAGAAATTATGATTTCATGAATGAAGAATATGATAAAGCAGAATGATCAAGATGGAGTCTACCCACAAAACAAATAAAAGACAAGTATTCAATTGCCATTTCATGATATTTTTTTGTTATACATTTGATTGTATTCAGTTGATGTGTTATGCATGATATATTGTTTACATTAATACTAGTAATATGCATGTGATGGGTAAGTAGATCATGGCGCTATACAACTTTCTAGTGCTACTTATCAAACCTCTTTGTTGAAATATTGGATTAGTGCACAATCTTAATGATGTCATGGTAGAGATGGAAGGCATCTAGAAAGTTTCTGTGAGATATGGATGAATGTTGTATTGGCTAAATAGTTGCATGATACATAATAATTTGTCGTTATGCATATGTTTTATGAAATAGTTCTAACCATGAAACTAGTGCATTTGAATTGTAGGAAAGTTCCTGTACAACCTCCTACAAGAAAATAAGGATGAGACTTGTTTCGAAGAACAAGTGATGACAATTCAATAAACATGAATCTGAAGCTCCCAGGGTCAGAGACACCATGACGGAAGAAAGAGCTTCAGAGAGCGGTAGATCCACCTCAAAGGATGAAGACCACCATGGGTATGAGAGATAACTCAAGATGAAGAAAAGAATGCTATGAAAGAAACTATGATCAAAGAATAACAGTTGATCATGGGGAATGATGTATATGATATGATTTCGAGACATAAAGGGAAGTACATAATATCCTCCATATGGATCTACAAGAACAAGTGTACAAAGAAAGGTTCGTGATTTGCCTCAGAAAGAATAGACTATGACATGACACACTCTATTGAACAGTATATATCCACCTGTACATAATGAAGAAGGAATATAATACTCCACTTCAGGGGGAGTGACTACAGAAGATATCTGAGTTTGACACGGTACAACATGATGGACAGCTTCTTGAGGGATTGAGACTTTACCAAGAGTAAAGTGGGTTCCAACCTTCAAAGTTGAATGCAGAAGACTAGGATATGTTGATGATCTGACAAGATGAACTCATGAAAGATGTTATGATGAAAGAATACTAGAATGATGTATGGGATATAGTTCCCAAACCAGAAGGAAAGAGTATTGTATCTTCCAAATGGATATATAGCTGATGGAAGTATCGAGAAGTATAAAGCAATATTTGTGGCCAGAAGTTTCTATCAGAAATAGGGAATTAATTTTGAAGAGACACTTACTCCAGGAAGCAAGGTACAGTTCCTTCATAACTATCATGGTAGTTTCCTCCATGGTGAAGTAAATAAAAGCCTTCCTTAATGGTATGATTGAGAAAGAGTTTTACATCAAATATTCACGAGGATTTGAAGTTGAAGCCAAATGGAATCATGTATGCAAGTTGAAGAAGGCCCTCTATGGCCTGAAGCAAGCTCCCAGAGCTTGGTATGGAAGAATAGATAGTTTCTTGTTGAGCATGGGATTTACCAAGGGTAAAGCTGATCCTAACCTTTATCTCAAGGTTGTAGAAGATGAACTTGTCATGCTGTTATTATATGTGGATGACTTATCCTTGACAGGAAATGAGAAACAGGTCATGGAAAGCAAGAAGAAACTAGCAGAAGAATTTGAGATGAAAGACCTTCGGTTAATGCATTATTTCCTAGGTCGGGAAGTATGGAAAAGTCCAGAAGAAATCTTTCTCAACCCGAGAAAGTATGCGGTAGAGATATTGAAGAGATTCAATATGTTGGAATGCAAAGTCATGGTCACACTCATGGACTCCAACTTGAAGCTATTAGCTGATGACTCATCAGAGTTAGAGGATATGACTCTTTACAAATAGATCATTGGGTCATTGATGTACTTAACAAATACCAAACCAGACATTTGTTTTGCTGTGAACACCTTAAGTCAATATCTTGTTCAACCAAGACAAGTTCACCTAGTAACTACAAAACATGTGATGAGATATCTGAAAGGGACTATAGACTTTGGTTTATATTATGATGGTAGTCATAAGTATAGATTGTATGGCTACACATATGCAGATTGGGATAGAAGTATCTCCGACAAGGAAAGAACATTAGGTAGATGCTTTTGTTTGGGGTCTGCTATGAGTTCATGGTTTAGCAGGAAACAGTCCAGTGTTTCTCGTAGCATGGCTGAAGCAGAATACATAGCATATTGCTCTGCTAAGTTGTGAATCCATATGGCTTCGGAAGCTGATATCAGGTCTCTTTGAACTGAATATGGATACTACATTGATTCTATGTGATAACGAGAGTTATGATAATAGAGAACCCTGTGTTCCATCGTAACACATAGAAATCCAATATTTTTACATTCAAGATAAAGATGCAGATGATGATGTTTCAGTATTTACATACTGTAGATGCAGATGATGCTGACCTGATGATAGTTCAGTATTCACATACTGAATATGTAGATGAAGATGGTTTATATGGTGATGTACTGACAAAGCCTCTGTCTTGGGTAAAGTTTGAACATTTTTGAGACAAGCTTGGTATGGTTCAGAAAGACCTTCCCCGAAAGGGGGAGTAGTGATGTTGCAGTGGGATTGTAGCATCCCTGGACACTTTCCCTAAAGTTATCCAAAGACCTCCGTCTTCAAGAATGAAGTGGGATTGTATCATCCCTAGGAATCTACCCTAAAGTGATCTGGTGATCTCGGTCCTCGAGAATGAAGAGTAATTGTATCATCCCAGGACATCTGTCCAAAAGTGATCCGGTGACCTCAGTCCTCAAGAATGAAGAGGGATTGTATCATCCTGGGACATATGTCCAAAATAGATCCAGTGACTTTGGTCTTCGTGAATGTGGTGGGATTGCATCATCCCTAAAATTCAGTTCAAAATGTATCTGGAGGTCTTGGCCCCTGTGAACGTGGTGGGATTGCATCATCCTTGAAATTCAGTTCAAAATGTATCCGAAGGTCTCGGACCCCGTGAATGTGGTAGGATTGCATCATCCCTGAACTTCGGTTCAAAATGTATCCGAAGGTCTTGGCCCCCATGAAAGTGGTGGATTCCATCATCCTTGAACCTCGGTTCAAAATGTATCTGGAGGTCTTGGCCCCCGTGAAAGTGGTGTATTGCATCATCCCTGAACCTCAGTTCAAAATGTATCCAGAGGTCTCGGCCCCCGTGAAAGTGGTAGGATTGCATCATCCCTGAACCTTGGTTCAAAATGTATCCAGAGATCTCGGTCCCCGTGAATGTGGTAGGATTGTATCATCCTTGAACTTCGGTTCAGAATGGATACGATGAATTCGGTACTCGAGCACGTGTGTTGATCCCGTAATTCCTAGAGGAAGGATTGTCTGAGCTCCACATATGTGTTGATCCCATAATTCTGAAAGGAAGGATCATTGAATTGATCCTGTAATTCCAATAGGAAGGATTGTCTGAGTTCCACAGATGTGTTGATCCTATAGTTCCAATAGGAAGGATTGTCTGAGTTCCAAATCTGTGTTGATCCCATAATTCTGAAAGGAAGGATCGTTAGTAACTCCGTAAAGACCTAAATCCCGTAATTTTGAAAGGAAGGATCATTGAATTGATCTCGTAATTCCAATAGGAAGGATTGTCTCAGTTCCACATATGTGTTGATCCCATAATTCCAATAGGAAGGATTGTCTGAGTTCCACAAATGTGTTGATCTCATAATTCTGAAAGGAAGGATTGTTAGTAACTCCGTAAATACCTAAATCCCGTAATTCCAAAAGGAAGGATCGTTAGTAACTCCGTAAAGACCTAAATCCCATAATTTCAAAAGGAAGGATCATTGGTAACTCCGTAAAGACCTAAATCCCGTAGTTCCGAAAGGAAGGATCATGTTGATGTTTTGATGATGTTGATGTTTTGATGATAATGATGGTTTATGATGATGATGACGTACTGATCGAAATATCAGTGTATGATGATGATGATGTACTGATCAAAAGATCAGAGTATGATGATGATTATGATGTACTGATAGAAAGATCAGAGTGTGATGATGATGATGTATTGATCAAAAGATCATAGCATGATGATGATGTACTGATTGAAAGATCAGAGTATGATGATGATGATGTACTGATCAGAAAAATCAGAGTATGATGATGATAACGTACTGATCAAATGATCAGTATGTGATGATAACGACGTACTGATCAAAAGATTAGAATATCATGATGATGATGCTGTTTGAGAATTGAAGTATGATTATGTTGCGGATCAAAATGTTGAAGATGTTGTTGCTGATCGAAAGATCTAAGTGCTGAAGATGTTGCTGATCGAAATGTTTAAGATGTTGTTGCTGATCGAAAGATCAAAGTGCTGAAGATGTTGCTGATCAAAATGCTGAAGATATTGTTGCTGATCGAAAGGTCAAAATGCTGAAGATGTTGCTGATCTAAAGGTCAAAGTGTTGAAGATGTTGCTGCTGATTGAAAGGTCTAAAAGCTGAAGATGTTGCTGTTCGAAAGGTCTAAGTGCTGAATATGTTGTTGTTCGAAAGGTCAAAGTGCTGAATATTTTGCTGAAGATGTTGCTGAAGGTGTTGCTGATCAAAAGGTCAAAAGATGCTGATGCTGATCAAAGAGTTGCTGTCATTGAAAATTGAAGATGAAGACTATATGATGTTGAAAAGCTTCCAATGATTTATAGATGTGTTACCCTGATTATGTTGATGATGTCCTCTCCTACTATTGTTGTTGTTGTTGTAGAATACCCTTCTCGTTAAGGGGGAGTGTTGAAATATTGTAACTTTTAAGAATATTCTATATGTATATTTTGTGGTCCCCGATGGTGCTACCGAGAGAACCACTTGTATTATCTTGTACCCCGATGCTTCTAATCGGAAGAAATAATAAGAGTCATGAGGTTGTCCCATCTATTTGTAAAGGTGGGTCATTAGCAACCCAGTGTGGTTACTTGAGCCTACATGTGTAACTCGAGCCTACATGATTAACTCGAGCCTACATGTCAGATGAGTTAATTGAAGTGAACATATGAATATAAATAGAGGTGTAGCTCTCCTCATTTGAGACACACACACTCACTTGTGGAGGAGAGAAGTAGCTAGAGAAGGAGGAGGATCAGGTTTTTGATCTCCTTGTTGGTTTTACCTTTTTACCTTTTTGGGGCATCTATATTGAGGAATCTTTTGCTGGGTTTTTCCCTTTAGGGTTTTCCCAGGATAAATCTTTGTGTTCCTTTTGTATGGTTGTGCTTGTCTATCTTTTAGTGATCCTGTTTATATGCTTTTGTTGTGAAATTGAAATGAAATACTAATGATCTAGCTTAGCATATGAAAATTTAACACCAAATACCATGGGATATAATAAACCATGTTCCCAAACCATGTACTAGACCTCAACCACCTTTGACTCATTCTCGAGTCAAGGTTAACCCTAACATACGATGTCGATGTTGCTGTTAGAAAGGTCATTTAGACCTTTTGTAGTTCAGTAGTTCTGACTCTCAATGTCCAACTTGCCAATATCAAGATCGACATGTTACTAAAAATGGTTCATCTGATCATGTGTTCACATCACAATTAGCATGACCATTAAGAATGCAGTTTAGGCTCATGCCAACTTTCGATCTTCGACTTCGTAGGAACCAAGTTCTAAGATTGAAATGTCGGTATCAGTAAAGTGATTTCGGTATATTTTACTAAGTGCTATGAATTCTGACTCTTCATGTCAAAAATGTCAAGAAGTGACACTCATGTTGGGAGGATGTTATACCAAAATATCATCACCCTCATGTTATGAGATAGGTATCCTCTTGTCTACTCCAATCCCTCAAAGTTTTCCCTGGAGAAATGAAGGTTCAAATTATCCCCTTGCAATTTTTCCCTATGTTGAGCTGGTAACGCTCCTCTCCCATTGACAAAAAGTGTTACCCAAGTCAGCACCACTCCTGATACATGAGTAAGAAGTGGTGCCACCGCTCCTGTCCTTACTGAAATAAAAGGTGCCCCTTTAGCACTGCATG
>LPNX010362732.1:35800-55830 GCA_001517045.1 Pseudotsuga menziesii | reverse complement strand
AGGAGTGCTCGAGGTTTTAAGGAAAAAAGAGAAACTTCGAGAGAATTCTCGAAGTTGACCTCCGTGGAGCCTCATCCCTATGGTTTAGGACTAGCTGGAGCTCGACATCCTCCCTTTTAGGATCCTATCTCCGCCTCACCAATGAGATCCTAAATTCTACCTATCCTCCCATGCCTTTAAATACTAGCTCACCCCCCATGGGCAAAAGGAGGAAGAATTGTGTTGCATAACCAAACTCTGTCAAAATCATTCTTCAGTCTTTGGAGGTTAGGTGAATTTAGAGGCAAGGAGACATTGGAAGGAGCTATCAACACAAAGGCATAAAGGTTTTAGTATCTCCAATCATTTATTAATAAAGAATGTCTTTTCTTTCCCATATTTACTACTTCATATGTTTGTATTGCTTGATTCCTTGGTCACAAGCATAGATCTAGTTGATTATATTATATGCTATCATGTTTTATTTGTTGTATTCCATCTTTTATAGGTTGTTCTACAGTAAGATTCAAGGATAGCAAGGAAACACTCTAAGAAAAGTATTATGGCATCATATTCTAGTGATGAACCAGATCTAGGGAGAGTCTAGCATTCCGTGTTTGTGTTTTGTTCTAGATATGAACAATTCAGACTAGGGAACCATCTCTTGTTCGCAGGATGTGTGTATTTCCAACTAACAAAAGTGCTGACGCCTCTGGGGACTACATCAAATTTCGAATCATTGGTAAGTTGAAACCTCCACCTTCATTTTCAGTTTGTAGATATACTTTTTCAATTCATAGATCTGTAGATGTGCTTTGAATTTGATTGTTTTTCCTTTTTCTGCCTTTGGATCTTCATGTTTTTGGTTCACTGGGTCTTCTAGTGATTGTATGGGTCCATTTATTTGATTGTAACCTACTATTCTATTTCATTTTTTATTTTTCAAATCGCCATCTTGGGCACCGCACCTGGGCTATGTTATAAGTGTAGTTCTGGAGCTATCACCGCTCTTCCTCTGTGTTAGAGAAGCGGTGCCACCACCATTTCTCTATGTCCAAGAAGTGGTGCTGGACCTAGTAATGCCTTGGTGTGAACCTACTATAAGCAGCTCCACCGCTCTGTTTCTGTGTATAAGAGGCGGTGCTCAAGCTGGTGACACCTTGTTCAACACCAGTAGAAATGGTGCCAGGTATTCTTCTTAGCCTTGTTTGGTGTTTGATTCTTAAATGGTTGTTTTGGTATTTGAGATGCATGCTTCAGATAGTTACAATTGTGCTTTGAACTATACAATTCATTTTTGAACAGAAAACTCAATCAAAAATCAAAATTTCAAAAAAAAGAGCCAAAATAATTTTCCTGGGACCCCCTAGGGAGCGTGTATGAATCGATAGTTATTATCAAGAATTTTTATTAATGTTGGTATTTTAAGGCTTCATAGTTGGCCTGGAATAGAACTTCATTTTGTTATATATCTTATCTATCTTCTTTAACGGAACAAGGAAAGATTCATTTCAGTTTTCTTCTTTTATTATACATGGTTTTTGTATGGTTTTTCCTTTTTTTCAAAAATTGTGAAAGATTCCATATAAAAGTTATTATAAAATGTTTATATTAGTTCATTCTTGCTTTAGTTGAAAAAATATGAACACTTTTGTATAAAAGTTGTAATTACTTTTTTTTATACCCAAATCTTGTCACCACCATGTGATAAGACCTTTGACTTACATGTTTTCCCTTAATCCCAACATTTAGAGTGGAAACCCCATGTTGTTTGTCAATTCTACATGAAAATACTTAGTACCAAACTTTCCCTGTGAACCATGAGTGTACCTTGCTCACACCGCCTGGATCCTGTTTTCCATAAGCAGTGCCACCGCCTGTGGCCTTTGGTCCATAAGCGTTTCTTATATAAACCGCTCTGTCATAAGAGGAGAAAAGTGGTACCCTGGGTAAAATGGGAAAAAGAGAACTTTCTAGAGGCTTCTAGATCATGAGCCTCATGTCCTCCCTTATCCCTATCATTGTGGGTCAGTTGAGCTTGAGATCCCCAATCATGGGATCTTAGAAGCCACCTCATCCACAAATCTCTCAACCATTCCTATCCATTGAGCCTTATAAATACAAGCTCATGTCTATGGTTGAGGGGGATAACTATAGAGGTATTGTTATGCTGTTGGATTGAGCACTTGGCCCAAGCCATTGGAGAGCATAGAGAGAAAATTTGGATCTTATGGGGATGAAGTGATTGTCTCATGGAGATGCATGTCAACACTAAGGCTTAATTGGTTGTAAACTTCTCCATACATCTTAATGCAAAGCTGATTTCCGTCCCACATTACTGTTGTTTTGATTTTGCATGTACATGTTGTTATATTCCTTAGCCACTAACATGGATAAGTAGATTATATTCTGGTAGCTTTGATGTGTTTGCGTGTTTGATCTATTTGTAGGTACATAGGTTCACTATCGAAGTAGCATTCCAGGTGTCTACGACATCCAGGGAAGGTCTTCATCCTTTGTCATTCACTCATTTGTTCTGGATCTGAACCAGTCAAACCAAAGGAATAGCTTCTATCCATAAAAGGTGAAATATTCCTGGTTACAAATCTGGTGACTCCACTGGGGATTGATACGCATATCAGTTGATCTAATCTTCCTCATTTCTTGAACTCTTGTCCAAATCCAGGTTCCATCTCCAACTCTCTTTAGTCAGATCTACTATCTGATTCAGTGAATTTTGGTTTGAAACTTTTAGATTTGTTCAAATCTGAAGTATTTCGACTTTTTATGCTCTTTTTTGCTCTCAATCTATCAATGTTTACCTTGATCTAATCTTTTTCTAACTTGATCTATCATTCTCCTTTATGTTTTGGATCTATACAGGAAACTTATCTTATGCTATTTGCAAGAAGCTGTGCCACTGCCTGAACCCTGTTAGCAGCCCGCAGTGCCAGAACTTGAGTCTTGTTGTCCAGAAGGGGTGCTCCTCCAAAACCTCTATGTCAAGACCCCTCCAGTGCGGTGCCAGGTAGTCCTTATTCCAAGACCACTTTTTCTCATTTTTTGCAAAAAAATTGAGTTGATTTTCTTTTAGCCCTGCACTATCAAGATTGTGTGTTAGAATCTGATGCTTGTGGTTTGAAATTTTGTGGTGAAAGATTGGTTTGTTTGAAAAATACAAAAGCTATATTAGGCTTGTTGATTTTCCATTTTCTTCCGTGCTTGTTGGTTGTCTCTGTGAAAAGATTTCTTTTTCGAAAGCTTAGGTGTTAGAGAGCTCTCTTTTATTTCTATTATATAGACTGAAAGAAAAACATTAAATTAGCATCTTGATTTCATTTTTTGTTCCCATAGAAGACTTCTTTTTACTTGTTCAAAAAGAATTTTTTTTGATTGAGATTAGGTCATTATCATTAGTGAGCATAAGACATTGGATCTCTGATTGGCCTCACAAGCTTTCAAGTTCTCTATGTTCTTTTGTCTCTTTTGAATTTACACTATCTCATCAAAATAAAAAATATTATAGTTTTAAGTTAGATCTATCTATGCTTTAAGAAAAAAATGAAAAATAGAGTGCATATGCATATAGTGTGCTTCTTATTTTTCTTTTAAGAAAAGAGACTCCTCCCCTTTTGATTGCTTTCAGAAAAGAGAAATGAGTTTGGAAAATGCTGCTTGTCTTTGATTTTGTGTTCAAGATTGTTGTTTGGAAATATTTTTGGTTTTGAAGCAAAAGAAAATACTCTCTTTCCCTCCCGTAGGTAGGCATACCGAATGGTAAAGTGAAATATTTGCATATGCATATTGCATGGTTTTACTTTTTCTGTCAAAACTCCATGCATTCACCTAACGGTCCACTTTAAAATTAATGGTAGTTTTAGGTTACAATTTACATAGCAATTTGAGTGATAGGTTAGAGATGTGTTCGGGCATCCTTAAGCGTAGGAGCTGTCATTACTCATCTGCATTACATCCTGGGACTCATGCGGTTCTTCCACGTACCGTCGATATATCAAACAGCCTTTCACGTACCCTTGAGGTATATAGAAATGTACTTCATGTACTCAATTGTATATCGGAAGGCCCGTTGTGTATGGTTATGCATTAGACAGCACTACTACCAATTTGAGCTCCCACGTACCTTGTGTATTTTGGGAGACCCCACTAGGATACCTTATCCATCTGAGGAAAGCCCTTTGGTCATCTTACTTGGAGCCATACACCGAAAATAGTATTCAAGGAGATTACTACGCATGTACCCTTGAGGTATATTGTGAGTGGCACCTTCTTGACAATCCTGGTGAGAGACCTGACTATCTGAACCCCTCCTGTCATTTTAAGTTTACTTGTTTGACCTATAGCTTGAGTAGGGAAATTTTTTGGTGTGTTTTCTAGTTTTTGAGACTCTAGGTTAGATAGGAGCTGTACAAAATGGCTGATCTAAGATAGTCCAAAAGAGTATAGGGCTTACCACCCAATTTTATTCTTGTTTCAGGAGAAAATCCAATGGAATCTATTGACCAAGGAGTTTCTACCACCTCCCAAGTGGGAGATAATGTGGTTGCAGAAAGCAGAGGACCATATCCTTCACACTCACCTCCCTTGGTCCAAAAACCTTCTTGGGGTAATACTTCATTTCATTCTCCCATAGAAGGTCATGTTGATGATACTGCCCATCCGGATTATGGTCCCAATGCTTCATTTTGGGATACCTCTATAGGATAGGCCATTGCTTGATTTGGCACCTGTTTAAACTTTTCTGAAGAAGTTTCTCCAGATGAAGAAGAACATGGACAATATCACGCAGCCATTCTCCATGCACAGGATATTGAAAGGAAACATTAGAGGAAATTTCAACTCAAAATGGGCCTCATAAGGAAAATTAATAAAATAATAGTTAAAATAATAAAATAATATTTATTAATTTTGGAGCAAGAAAAGAAAAAACTACTTTTTGGTTCGTATTTTAGACATATCTCTCTGTGTTTTTACTCAAATTTCGATTGGGAGAGCTCGTTGGTTGTGGAATTAAATTATTCATCCAACGAGTACCCACTTGGATACTTTTGACAGGCCCCGCTACCCCAAAAACAAGAAATACCTAAAAAATGTGATGATGATGTCATCATGATGTTTTTTCAAGTTTTTCTTGTTTTTGGGGTAGCGGGACCATAAAAAGTATGCCGAGTGGGTAATCGTTGGATGCAAAATTTAATTATGCATACAACAATCTCTCCCGATCAAAATTTGAGTAAAATCAGAGAGAGATATGTCGAAAATACGAACAAAAAAGTAATTTTTTCTTATGATACCTATCCCCAAAGTTATGTTAAATTTTTTTTTAAGAGGTGCTCCCTTTTTTAATTTTAAAGCATTTTGATTAGCTAATACATGATGACATGGAATTTGTATTATTTTTTGAAGGCCCATTTTAAATTGAAATTTCCTCTAATTATAGATGACATATTGGGCACACCACCATCACGTTCCACAACTGTTCCTGTGGGATATCGTTCACTTGCTTATTATATGAGACCCATTGAACCAATTATAGATCGCACAGTAACACCGCACAAACCAGGTCAAACTACCAACTCCACCACCTCCCATATTATGTCTGTTCCTAGTCCTTCTAGGTCTTTCGCACCTGGGGCTCAACCTTCAATTCATGTTTCGTCATTACCTTCTAGTGTCGGGGGGCAACCACCGACATGACCTACGTTATCTAGTACCAAAATTGTATCTAGTTAAGGGAAGACCTTTGGTATAGAGAAATCTATAGTTTATGTCCCTCCCACCCACACTAATGTGGTTAATCCCCCATCTAGTTTAGGTCAGCCCTTAGAGGCACAACCTGTAACCAGTCAAATCTCTTGGGGTTATGGTTATACAACAAATAAAATACCTGTAGGGAACATTAATTATCCACCCAATACTATAGGAATGCCTTATACTGGAATTTCATATCCTAGTAATAATTTCACGCCATGGTGGCAACGTAACTGGTCCTACATGCCAGCTATGGGGGGGATACCTATACATATTGCGGGAGGTGCCAAAGGACCACCTTATGGAGATCCTCTCACTGGGGGGGCTAATGGTTTTGGAGGGCCTGGTGGCTTCCCTCCTTATGGTCCCAATGGTCCTGGTGGTCCTGGGGGGCCTGGTGGCTTTCCCCCTAATGGACCTGGAGGGTCTAGTGGTACACCTCCTAGTGGTCCCAATGGTCTTGGTGCTCCCAATGGTCCTAGTGGTCTCGAAGGCCTTGGTGGTCCTAATCCCAGAAATCAACCCCTTGTGGGTGGATTTTCCAATAGTTCTTCGTCACAACAACCTATCTATCAGTCTACTTACGGTCCTACTAGTAACTATATGCTATATCAATATTACCAGTATGTGCAACCTAACCATCAGTTACCTTTCCTAGAAACTTTGGACTTTCCTGATTTGTCCAAGTTGATTAATTACCAGATTCAACATAACCCCTCATGGCCTCCCATTCCGATAAATTTACCATTGGAAATTCTAAAGTTCAATGGGAAGCAAGGAGACGATCCAAAAAACCATGTCATGACATTCCATCTGTGGTGTTCTTCAAACTCCCTTATGGATGATTCAATTTTTTTAAGACTCTTTCAATGAACTTTGACCAGTACAGCCGCGAAATGGTATATTGAACTTCCGCAACACTCCTTTGTGGATTTTGGCTCGTTGGCAACTGTATTTCTTACACACTTTCAGCTCCCTATTCGTTATGAAATGGGTACCAATTTCTTAACTTCTCTGTGATAGAACACATCCACCCACATATCCAATCATATCCATAAGTGGAGAAGGTGAAGAAGACTTATTAAGGCTCCTATTCCAGATCAGTTATTAGCTGATTTGTTTACCAAATATTTGTTGCCTCCGATTTCCCAAGATGTGGATATGGGTGGTGTAGTTACTAAAGAGTAAGCCATTAGTCGAACCCAGTATCTGGACTTGGTCTATTCCCAGTGTGGAACTTTGTATGAATTTATTCCTTAAGCTCCTTACCCAAGCACCGATCCTGCCAAGCCACCAGCAGAAGTCCCTGTTGATGGGATTGTTAGTTCAATCCAGTCCCCGTCAGCAGAAAAACATACCAAGCAACCCTAGAATACCACCTCTACTCCTTCGACTCCCAAGGTTTCCGATGAGGTCAATTCTATTCAGAGTATTGAAACCTTTGGTAATAATAAAAAGAAAGGTAAAAATAAAAATAAAAAACCTAGAAACCAATAGGAGAACCCAAAACCAACCAACAATGATAACAATAAAGGGAAAAGAAAAGAAAAATATCCATGCCTGCTATGCGAAGGTGACCGTTTCATAAAAGAGTGTCCCCGTCGGGACAAAATCACCCAATTTTTGAAAACAAATCCCGCACCTGTAGTTCTCATGGATCCTTTTCCCTCTCAACAACAACTGATAGACCACATGTCTAATCAAGGAAACTATAGTTCATGAGAGGAAATTTGCATGATTTCCTCGGATACCATTAGTCTGTAAACTCGAAGTCAGAATTATGATGAACCCGCAGATAATAAAGAAGACCATTCTTCTTCTGGTTCTCCCGAATCCTTGTCTACTGTCCCCCTAACCATCGAGAAGCCTACTCTCGATATGATTTTGCGTCCACCCAAGAGTACTCTTTATAAGGTTGTTTTTAACCCTAATGCCTGAGCTACTCAATTTTATAATGCAGTTGAAGATCTCACTCAGGAACCATGTGTAATGTCTACATTAGAAGTGTTCCAAAGTTGTCCTACACAACGCAAAAACATGTTAACTACGTAAGGAGCTTTAGACCTGGACAATTATAATTTGATTCATTTCAATGTCAAGAACTATAAGCATAGACTACCTCACAAACTTGCTTTCCAAATCATCACCAAAGTAGTCGAAAAGAAATTCTTTAGGATTGTCTTAGATGAAGGAGCTTCAACTTCAATTTTTTCCCTGTCTTGTTGGAAAGCTATCGGCTCTCTCGAGCTTGTAACATCACCTACGACTCTGAAGTCCTTTGATGGATGAGGTTTCTAGCCCCATGGTCTCATATCATCCCTTGCATTTGAGCTTGGGGGAAAAACTATTTCTATTCAGGTAGAAGTAGTGGACGCCCCGTTAGATTGCAACCTCCTTCTAGGAAGAAATTGGTTTTACGCCATGACTACTGTCGCTTCGACAGTATTCCGAATAGTCCAATTTCCACATCTAGGGAGAATTGTTACTAATGATCAACTTGATTTCTGTATGCCGGATGTTATGAACGATTCATCCCTTGTGGGGATTTTTCCGTCCAATCCTCCTAACATAGATACAGTGACAGTGAATATGATTGCATCATTTCATTATGAGCCCAAGGACAAACAATTTGTTGAGTCCATCTCATTGATTCTACACAAATAAATGTACAACTCCATTCAAACCAGTTTCGATGATCGCATCGATGACCTTCATCTGGTGGCTTTGGATCCTTACCACCTGCCTTACTGGTTAGAACCATCTCTTTCTATTCTATATTATCTCTCTGAGACTTTTCCTTCCAAGGAGTCCATTATGGATATTATGAATACGAATGAGTCTATTTGGGAGGATCACCATCATAGATCCTTATTCCTCCCCAACACCAATTCGGTTAACCATGATTTTGCATCCTTGTTTTCCACTAATATTGTCAAAGAACCTCAAATTCCTATATTGTTGCAAGACACAGATTTTGAAGGAAACCTTTGCAACATTACTCAGAGAAATCCAATTGACATATCAGCCAAGCCTGGTACCATCGAGCATGTTCACGTTGGGAAGAACTACTCGGCAGACGAATCTGAAGCATACAAGGCACTTTTCAAAGAATTCCGCAATATTTTTGCCTGGTCTTATGAAGAAATCCTGGGGATAGACCCATCCATTATGGTCCATGAAATTAAAACCTATCCCACGGCTAAACCTGTCAGGAAAAAACTATGGCAAGTCCATCCACGGAAGGCCACAACTATTAAAGCTGAGATAGAGAAACTTCTCAAAGCTGGGTTTATTTATCCTGTACCCCTGACGGAATGGGTATCAAACATTGTCCCTATCAATAAAAATCAGGGCACCATTAGAGCCTGTATTGATTTTAGAGACTTGAATAAATCTTGTCCCAAGGACAACTTTCCTACTCCACATATCGATCAGATTATTGACAACTATGCTGGAAGTGTCATCTTCTCATTTATGGATGGATTTTCTAGCTATAATCAGATTGAGATATTATCCACCAATCAGCACAAGATGACATTCATTTGCCCATGGGGAACCTTTGCGTATAGGAAGTTACCTTTCGGCTTGAAAAATGCTGGAGCCACTTTCCAGTGTGCAATGTCCTATGTGTTTCACAATATTAAACATATTGTTGAACCACACCCTAATGACCTCCCCACTCATTCACAATGACGAGAGGACCACCCTGGTCATCTTAGAAATATTTTCCTGATATGTCATCATTATAATGTACGGATCGACCCGCATAAATTTGTTTTTTGCGTTGAGACGGGACGTCTGTTAGGTTTTGTGGTCTCTAAGGATGGAATCTAGATAGACCCTTTGAAAATTTCCACCATTTTAGCTCTACCAGCCCCAACCAATCTTCTCGAACTCCAAAGTTTGCAAGGGAAGGAAAAATTTCTTCGACGTTTCATGTGTAATTTTGCAGAGAAAACACACGGTTATATGTGTCTACTCAAGAAGGACACTTTGTTCTTCTGGGATGACCAAACCCAATGTGCCTTTGATAATCTCAAACATGCTCTGACTCATTCACCCGTGATACAACCCTTGGATTATTCAAAGGACTTTCTCTTGTATATTGCTTCCTCCACTACTACCATCGCTATGGTTTTGGTGCAGGAAGATCCAAATGGTTAGGAGCACATGATTTACTATGATAGTAAGAATCTTATGGATTCCAAAACTCAATATTCACGGGTGGAGAAGTTAGCATTGGCCACCGTCATTTCTATACAAAAAATTTGTCACTACATTTTGCTCCACACAACCACTGTATTGGCAGACCAAAACCCTATGTATTACATCCTGACTCGTCAGGTGCTCGGGGGCAAGTACTCCCGATGGATAATCATAGTACAGGAGTTTGATTTGGAATTTTCCAAAGCCACATCAAAGAAATCCTTGGTCTTTGTCGAGCTCATGTGTGATCTTCCCTGTGCTTCAATGGAATCTGAGCCCAGTGATTCATTTCCCAATGAATTTTTATTCCTGATAAGAACTACTGACCCATGGTATGGAGATATGATAATTTATCTCCAAACACAAATATTTGAGCCACATCTATCCCATGATGATCGTAGTCATATCCATCACCACATGCAATACTACCTCATCCTGAATGCTACCTTGTATAGACATGGGATTGATTCTACTCTCTGGTGATGCCTCACCCATGAGGAAGTTGAACATGTGTTGAATGATTACCACTTTGGAGCATGTACGGTCATTTATCTGGGATGGCTACAACCCAGAAAATCCTTTGCATTGGCTATTTCTGGCCTTTAGTCTTTAAAGACTGTCATGAGGCTATAAATAAATTCCCACCTTGTCAACAATTTTATCCCAAAAAGTTCTCACATCCCACTCTGCTACACCCCGTCATTTCCATTGGCCCATTTTCCAAATGGGGGATTGATTATATGCATTGTAAGCCTACCTCAGCCATGGGGCATGGTTACATCATTATAGCTGTTGACTATTTCACAAAATGGGATGAGGCCATGCCTACATATGCACAAGATGGTAACACTGGAGCTCTCTTCCTATTCAATCATATCATAGCTAGATTTGGAGTCCCGCAGTCCATTGTTACTGATCACGAATCACATTTCCGTAATCAAATGATGGAGGAACTGAGTACCAAGCTAGGTTTTCACCATGAAAACTCTATGCCATATTATCCATAAGCTAATGGTTAGGTAGAGGCCATTAACAAAGTTTTGAAAACTATGCTTCATCGGATGGTTGGAGATCATAAATCCAATAGGCACCACATTATCTTCTCTGTTCTTTGGGCTTATAGAACTTCGATGAAAACAGCTACTGGTTTCACACCTTTCCAGCCTGTCTATGGACTCAAAGTTGTCTTACCGATTCAATGTCAGATTCCATCCTCAAAACTTGTCCTCGAACTTCTTCCAAACACTTCCGTAGAGGAAGAAAGATTTTTGTAGTTGAATAACCTTAACGAGACTCGGAGAGATGCTGCCTTGGATAATGAGGCACATAAGAAATGTGTCAAGGTGCAGTATGATAAATCCATCCAACCTCGTGCCTTTAACAAGGGTGACCTAGTTTTTACTTACGACCAGAGATATGACAAACTAGGGAAAGAAAAGTTTGAGTCCATGTGGTACGGTCATTTCATCATTTCTAAAGTTTTAGAGAAAGGGGTCTATGAGCTCGTTGAATACGATGGAATCCCTTTAGGGAAACCTTGCAATGGGTTGTACCTGAAGAGGTACTATGGCTAGGTCTTTCTTGGATAGTATCTTGTATATATGTATATTACTTGACATTCAGTGTGCTTTTAATATTTTCAATATGGTTTTGAGTTTAGTGTCCGCATTTGTTTATACCATGTTTTGCTCATGCAAAGCAGATGGCTTTCTATGGCTTTGCTGATGGTGCCTGCTGCCACACCTTGAATCTTGCCTCAGCTGCTTGGGTCCTCTATTCCCCAGCTAAAGATTTGGTCAGTTCAGGAGCAGTTTGTATTGGTCCTACTACCAACAACATCGCTGGGTATCGAGCAGTCATAGGTCTTTTGACTGAAGCTGTCTCCCAAGATGTTCACAATCTGGTAGTCTTGATAGACTCACAACTCATGGTTTGTCATCTAAACCATGTTTATACCATTAGAAATCCGGTGCTTCTCCACCTCTTCCAGAGGGTAAACTTGTTAGAAAGGTCATTTGAAACCATTACTTGTAGGCATATCCCTAGGGAACATAATGTAGTTGCTGACTCATTAGCTAATTACATCCTAGATTGGCATATTTCCCATTCATGACGTTAAAATCAAACATGGTTCATTGTAAATAAACAATTAAAGACACATAAAACTCATGTAAAATACATCCACCATTTGAGACATATAACCACCAGGTAAAAGTATGTATATATATATATATATATATGAACATGTTTACAAAAAATAGGTCATGAGACCTCATCTGAAGCACATAGGCTTTCAGGTAAAAATCAGCATTCAAAATCCTAAAGCTATCAGCTTTCAATAGATACATCATGCATACAACCTCTAGTGATGCTCGTGGTAGCACATCACTGCTCGAGCTACTCTACGTAGTAGTTTACTAAACCGACCCGGTACTCCTACTGTAGGTCTTTGATACCTCAGAGGGAGGTCATCAATGGAAGTGTCAGGGATGTCTAAGGTCAACCTCTCCAGGTTTTCCTCTAACTCCCAGTCACATCATCACTCTGCAGTACGAAGTGGGATGCAACTCGTCTATCCAATGGGAAATCTCCTCCAGTTTGTGCTACTCTAATGTCTGCATGAAAATATTCAGGTCTCGTTACTTAACATAAAAAATATAAAACATTAAAAAAATAAAAACAATATTTCCATTTAGGGTTTCTTGCTTCTTACCGATGTCACCCCACTGTCCACCAGGTGGGAGTGGTAAGTTAGGGTATCCGTTAATGTTCGTACTTACATAAGCATAATCCTCCACCATGAGGATCTGATCTCTGATCCATCGAAAGAATGGGTCACCGAAATTAACCTTCCCCCTACCTGCTCCAGTACGTGTTAAATTTTCATATGCTTAGCTAAGACATCAGTACTTCATTTCATTTTCATAACAAAAGCATATAAACATGATCACTGAAAGAAAGACAAGCAAAACCATACAAAAGAAACACAAAGATTTATCCTGGGAAAACCCTAAAGGGAAAAACCCAGCAAAAGCTTCCTCAATATAGATGCCCCAAAAAGATAAAAGATAAAAGATAAAACCAACAAGGAGATCAAAGCCTGATCCTCCTTCTCCATCTACTTCTCTTCTCCACTAATGCGCTACACAAGTGAGAGTGTGTGTTCCAAATGAGGAGCACTACACCTCTATTTATATTCATCCGTTCAATTAAGGTAACTCATTTGTCATGTAGGCTCGAGCTAATCATGTAGGCTTGAGTTACACATGTACGCTCAAGTAACCACACTGGGGTGCTAATGACCCACCTTTACAATTAGAGGGGATTACCTCATGACTCTTATTAGTTCTTCTGGTTAGGAGCATCGGGGTACAAAGTAATACAAGTGGTTCTCCCGGTAGGACCATCGGGGACCACAAAGAAATACATATAGAATATTCTTCTAAGTTACAATATTTCAACACTCCCCCTTAACGAGAAGGGTATTCTATAACAACATCAACAACAACAATAATAGGAGAGAGATAGAGGACATCATCAACATCATCAGGGTGATACATCTATAAATCATTGGAATCTTTTCAACATCATGTAGCCTTCATCTTCAATCTTTAGTCTTCAGCATCATCAGTACTTTGACCGCTTCGATCAGCAGCATCTTAACTCTTCAATCAACAGCAACATCTTTAGCACTTTGACTTTTCGATCAGCAACATCTTCAGCACTTTGACCTTTCAATTAGCAACATCATCTTCAACACTTTGACCTTTCGATTAGAAGCAACATATTCTTCAGCACTTTGGCCTTTCGATCAGTAGCAACATCATCATCATACTCTGATCTTTCAATCAGACTCATCATTATCATCAGCCTCTGATCTTTCGATCAGAACCATCATCAACTAAACATCATCATACTCTAACATCAACTCATCATCATATTCTGATCTTTCGATCAGTACGTCATCATCATCATCCTTTGATAATATGGCATCATCATCATCAAGATATCATCATCATCACATTCTGATATTTCGATCAGAAACATCATCATCATCATCGCATTCTGATCTTTCGATCAGAAAACATCATCATCATAAGCAACTTCTGATCTTCCAATCAGAAAAAATCATCATCATCATATTCTGATCTTTCAATCAGAAAACATCATCATCAACGACTTCTGATCTTTCGATCAGAGAAACATCATCATCATCATATTCTGATCTTTCGATCAGAGAACATCATCATCATCAGCAATAGCATCATCAACATATTCTAATCTTTCAATCAAGGAACATCATCATCATCAACAACTTCTGATCTTTCGATCAGAGAACATCATCATCAGCAGCAACATCTGATCTTTCGAATAGAAACATCATCATCATCATAAAAACATCAAAATCAAAAAAACATCAACATGATCCTTCCTTTCGGAATTACAGGATTTAGGTCTTTACGAAGTTACCAATGATCCTTCCTTTCAGAATTATGGGATTTAGGTCTTTACGGAGTTACTAACGATCCTTCCTTTCGGAATTACGGGATTTAGGTCTTTACAGAGTTACTAATGATCCTTCCTTTAGGAATTATGGGATCAACACATTTGTGGAACTCAAACAATCCTTCCTATTGGAATTACGGGATCAACACATCTATGGAACTCAGACAATCCTTCCTATTGGAATTATGGGATCAATTCAATGATCCTTCCTTTCGGAATTACGGGATTTAGGTCTTTACAGAGTTACTAACGATCCTTCCTTTCAGAATTACAGGATCAACACAGATGTGGAACTTAGACAATCCTTCCTATTGGAATTACGGGATCAACACATCTATGGAACTCAGACAATCCTTCCTATTGGAATTACGGGATCAATTCAATGATCCTTCCTTTCGGAATTACATAATTTAGGTCTTTACGGAGTTACTAACGATCCTTCCTTTCAGAATTACAGGATCAACACATATGTGGAACTCAGACAATCCTTCCTCTAGGAATTACAAGATCAACACACGTTCTCGAGTACCAAAGTCATTGGATCCATTCTGAACCGAAGTTCAAGGATGATACAATCCTACCACATTCATGGGGACTGGGATATCTAGATACATTTTGAACCGAGGCTCAGGGATGATGCAATACACCACTTTCACGAGGGCCGAGACCTCTGGATACATTTTGCACTGAGGTTCAAGGATGATGCAATCCACCACTTTCATCGGGGACAATACCTCCAGATACATTTTGAACCAAATTTCAGGGATGATGCAATCCTACCACTTTCACGGGGGACAAGACCTCCGAATACATTTTGAACCAAGGTTCAGGGATGATGCAATCCACCACTTTCACGGGGTCCGAGACATCTAGATATATTTTGAACCGAAGTTCAAGGATTATGCAATCCCACCACATTCATGGGGACCGAGGTCATCGGATCACTTTTGGACAGATGTCCCGGGATGATACAATCCCTCTTCATTCTCAAAGACCGAGGTCTCTAGGTCACTTTTGGGCAAGTGCCCAGGGATGATACAATCCCACCACATTCTCGATGACCGAAGTCACTAGATCACTTCTGGACACATGTCCCGGGATGATACAATCCCTCTTCATTCTCAAAGACCGAGGTATCCGGGTCACTTTAGGGCAAGTGTCCAAGGATGATATAATCCCACTGCAACATCACTACTCCCCCTTTCAAGGAAGGTCTTTCTGAACCACACCATGCTTGTCTCTAAAGTGTTCGAACTTTACCCGAGACAGAGGCTTTGTCAGCGCATCATCATCTAAACCATCTTCATCTACATCTTCAGTATGTGAATACTAAACTATCACCATCTGTATCTCCAGTATGTGAGTACTGAAAGCATCATCAGGTCACCATCATCTGCATCTACAGTATGTAAATACTAAAACATCATCATTTTCATCTTTATCTCGAATTTAGAAATACCAGATTTCTATGTGTTATGACTGAACATAGGGTTCTCTGTTATCACAACTCTCGTTATCACATAGAATCAATGTAGTATCCATCTTCAGTTCAAAGAGACCTGATATCAACTTCTGAAGCCATATGGCTTCACAACTTAGTAGAGCAATCTGCTATGTATTCTGCTTTAGCCATGCTACGAGAAACACTGGACTATTTCCTGCTAAACCATGAACTCATAGCAGACCCCAAACAAAAGCATCTACCTAATGTGCTTTTCCTATCTGAGATAATTTCGGCCCAATCTGCATCTGTGTAGCCATACTATCTATACTCATGGCTACCATCATAATATAAACCAAAGTCTATAGTCCCTTTCAGATATCTCATCACATGTTTTGCAGTTACTAGGTGAACCCGTCTTGGTTGAACAAGATATTGACTTAAGGTGTTCACAGCAAAACAAATGTCTGGTCTAGTATTTGTTAAGTACATCAATGACCCAATGATCTGTCTGTAATGAGTCATCAGCTAACAGCTTCAGGTTGGAGCCCATGGGTGTGGCCATGAATTTGCATTCCAACATATTGAATCTCTTCAATATCTCTACCGCATACTTTCCCTGGTTGAGAAAGATTTCTTCTGAACTTTTCCATACTTCCATACCTAGGAAATAATGCATTAACCCAAGGTCTTTCATCTCAAATTCTTCTGCTAGTTTATTCTTGCTTTCCATGATCTATTTCTCATTGACATCAATGGTGATCTCCCTCACACTGGTTAACAGTTCACTCATTGGTCGGTAATCAAGTGGTTTCTACCATGTTCGACTTCAAATTATTGTAATCACATGGATAGAATCATAATTTGCGAAAGACGAGATGAAGACCCTGGGTATTGGTTAAAAGCGCTCATTGCTTTTTCCTAGGTTACGATGGAGTTTTGTATATTTAGCATGGATCCACATTTGTATGGTCATGGCTATGCTCAAATTTGCATTTGTATGACATAGATCTATGTTGTATGTCTGGTAGATATGTCCAAGTTTGAGTCTTCTATCACATGGATCTACACTATATTATAGTAGCCATGCTTGTTTATTCCTCCCATGGATTTTCCTTGTATTGGTCTGTAGCCATGAGTTGGTTACTTGTGTCTATGAGTCAAAAATATTGATGTACTACATATGCCTACTTTACGATATGCTCCAATCGAGCTGACATTTTCACCTCGAAGTGAAACTTGTTCTCTCAAAACTCACATTTATCGTATCCCTCTAAGACTCACACTTTGGGGGGCATTCTGTTAAACCCAAATCCTATCACCACCATGTGATAAGACCTTTGACTTACATGTTTTCCCTTAATCCCAACATTTAGAGTGGAAACCCCATGTTGTTTGTCAATTCTACATGCAAATACTCAACACCATGATTTCCCTGTGAACCATGAGCGGTACCTTGCTCGCACCGCCTGTATCCTATTTGCCATAAGTGGTGCCACAACCTATGGCCTTTGGTCCATAAGAGTTTCTTATCTAAACCGCTTTGTCATAAGAGGAGAAAAGAGGTACTATGGGTAAAATGGGAAAAACAAAATTTTCATGAGGCTTCTAGATCATGAGCCTCGTGTCCTCCCTTATCCCTATCATTGTGGGCTAGTTGAGCTCGAGATCCCCCATCATAGGATCTTAGAATCCACCTCATATACAAATCTCTCAACCATTCCTATCCATTGAGCCTTATAAATACAAGCTCATGTCTATGGTTGAGGGGGAGAACTATAGAGGTATTGTTATGCTGTTGGATTGACCACTTGGCCCAAGATATTAGAGAGCATAGAGAGCAAAGTTGGAGCTTATGGGGATGAAGTGTTTGTCTCATGTAGATGCATGTTGACACTAAGGCTTAATTGGTTGTAAACTTCTCAATACATCTTAATGCAAAGCTGATTTCCATCCCACATTACTGTTGTTTTGATTTCGCATGTACATGTTGTTAGATTCCTTAGTCACTAACATGTATAAGTAGATGATTTCCTGGTAGCTTTGATGTGTTTGCATGTTTGATCTATTTGCAAGTACACAGATTCACTATCGAAGTGGCATTCCAGGTGTCTACGACATCCAGGGAAGGTCTTCATCCTTTGTCATTTACTCATTTGTTCTGGATCTGAACCATTCAGACCAGAGGAACAGCTTCTGCCCCAGAAGGTGAAATATTTATGGTTACACTTTTCTTGCTTCTTATTAGATATCTCACTTGTTTTTTAGTTCAAAAGAGAAGATTTTGTTTGTTTCAGTTAGGAAAGGACCATATAATCAAGTGTCTTTTATTTTTGTATCGGATTTATTCTATGTTTCAAATGAATTGAACCTCTCTCTCCCTTCCTTAAGTAGGGCATACCTTGAAAGTTAAAGTGAATTTTTACACAATCACACTGCATGGTTTTACTTTTATGTCCTCGCCTCATGCATCCACCTAATCGTTCAAGTTAAAATTAAGCACTAGCTTAGGTTTAAAATTTTTAGCAATTTGTGTGATAGGTTAGTGACGTGTTTGGGCATCGTAAAACATAGAAGATGTCATTAATTTATATGCACTACAACCTGGGACTTGTGCGATTCTTCCATGTACCGTCAGTATATCGAACAGCCTTTCATGTACCCTTGAGGTATATAGAAAGGTACTTCACATACTCGATTGTATATCGAAAGGCCCCTTGTGAACGGTTGTGCATTAGACAACACTACTACCGATTTGAGCTCCCATGTACCTTGCGTATATCGAGAGACACTTTTAGGAATCCTGAGACCATTTGAGTTGACCCTTTGGCCATCTTGGCATCACACTAGTTGTGAATCCTTGCTAATCACGTGAGGTTCTAGACCTCTGATCCACTCCTCTCACATATTTTGCTTGCTTCTTTAGTTTTAATGGTGCTTGTTGTCTGTACAGTTAGGATTTTTTAGAAGAGAGAGATAGTTTTGTTATGGATTCACCTTCCAGGACTACCAACCAAGAGACTCCTTTACAAAGCATGCCTTTTGTGTTCCCTCCATATGGGGATGTTGGTCCTCCTCTCATGGCTATGTTCATCCTTCCTAAATTGACTATTGGATTACCTATTTGGTTATTCTCCAGTGCAGTTATCCCATGTACACCAGTTGCTTATGATCCTAATCCTTCATCACAAGAGCGTCAACCTCATGTTGATCCCTCTCCTTCTTCACCATATGTGTCTTCTCCCATTTCTCCCTCTTTTCTTGTTGAATTTGTATTACTAGTAGTCAGGTGGACAATAAGAAGAAAAGGAAGATTAAGAAGAAGAAAAACAAACAAAAAACCAATTCTCAACCAATTACTCCTCCTAGTGCAGAGAGTGTTGATCTACACACCCAAAGACCGCGTAAGCCCAAATTCCCTTCTAGGCTTTGCAAGGGTGATTAACTTATGAAATATTGTCATGGTCTGGCCCTAGTTTTAGAAGAGTGGTCTAAGGTTTCTCGACAATCGATATCATTAGCCTCTAGTCATCATACTAATGATTCCCCCACAACCAGTGAATCTATGGTTAAGAGCCAAAAGGGTAAAGTTATAAATCCTTGCTTGCTTTGTAAGGACATGCACTTTACTTACCTTTGTCCTCTCATGGATGAAGCTTCTAAGCTGTTGGAAGATATCACTATTTCTTTTCCATGGCTTCCAACAGGTTATCATAAGTTGTCTCTTGGACCCCCACTGGTTGATCAAGTGGTTGATTCGGTTTCATCTGTGGTCAATCCCACTCTTCCTTCTAAGAGTGAGTTCCAAGTGGTCAATCCAGATTCATATGTGTTTGATCCCATTCTTCCTTTCAAGAGTGAAGTTGAAGTGGTTGAGTCAACATCATCTCCACCCAATCCCACTCTTTCATCACAGAGTGTTAATACTGAAGTAGTCCCTTTGACCAAATCTTCATCTTGTTCTTCTCTTCTAGTAGATAATGAACTAAAACCTGCCAAAGTTTTTATGCTTCGTTCTGATTGTTCTCAACAAGAGAAAATTTTGTCTGTTTCGATAGAATCCTCTCCAAGTAATGAGGTTATTTCCTTTGACTGGATTAACCTAACATAGTCTCGTCTTCATTCAAGT